>JAQZBX010049241.1:0-19991 GCA_029593785.1 Cabassous unicinctus | reverse complement strand
AGTCTAGCTAAGGGTTTGTCAATTTTGTTGGTCTTCTCAAAGAGCCAACTTTTGGTTTTGTTGACTCTCTCTATTGGTTTTTTGTTCCTGATTTCATTTATTTCTGCTCTGATCTTTACTATTTATTTCCTTCAGCTTGGTTTGGGAATTTTTTGCTGTTCTTTTTCTAATTCCTCCAGGTATGTAGTTAGATCATCAATTTTAGCTACTCCTTCTTTTTTGATGTAAGCATTGAGGGCAATAAATTTTCCTCTCAGCACTGACTTTGCAGTGTCCCATAGGTTTTATATGTTGTGTCCTCATTTTCATTCATCTCAAGATATTTGCTGAGTTCTCTTGCAATTTCTTCTTTGACCCACTGATTATTTAAGAGTGTGTTGTTTAATCTCCATATATTTATGAATTTTATGGATTTCTGCCCATTATTGATTTTCAGCTTCATTCTCTTATGATCAGAGAAAGTGTTTTGTATAATTTCAATCTTTTAAAATTTATTAAGATGTCCTGTGACCCAACATATGGTCTATCTTGGAGAAGGATCCACAAGCACTTGAAAAGAATGTGTATCGTGGTGTTTGGGGGAGCAATGCTCTATAGATATCTGTTAGGTCTAGATTATTTATCATATTATTCAAGTTTTCTGTTTCTTTATTTATCCTCTGTCTAGGTGTTCTATCCAATACTGAAAGTGGTGTACTGAAGATTGAAGTCTCTAACTATCATTGTGGAGACATTTATTTCTTCCTTCAGCTTTTCCAGTTTGTTCTTCATGTATTTTGGGGCACTGAGGCTAGGTGCATAAATATTTAGAATAGTTATTTCTTGTTGTTTAATTGTCCCTTTTATTAATATATAATGACCTTCTTCATCCTTTATAACAGTTTTGCATTTAAAATCTATTTTTTCCAATATTCGTATTGCTACTCCAGCTCTTTTTTGATTACTATTTGCATGGAATATCTTATTCCAACAGTTCACTTTTAATTCGGTTATGTCTTTACATCTGAGGTGCATCTTTTGTAGACAACATGTAGATGGGTCATATTTTTTCAATCCATTCTATCAGTCTATGTCTTTTGATTGGGGAGTTCAAGCCATTAACATTCAATGTTATAACTGTAAAAGCATTACTTACTTCATCCATTTTGACCTTTGGCTTTCGGTTGTCGTATCATACTATAGTCTATTTTTTTACCCTTACTAATATTCGTCATTCCTATAATCTTCTCCAGGTCTCTTGCCCTTGTTTTTTTTTTTTTTTCCTTTCAGGCTGCAGCACTCCCTTTAATAGCTCTTGTAATTCTGGTCTTTTGATAACATATTTTATCAGTCTATCAGTTTTTGTTTGTGAAGACTTTGAACTCCCTTCATTTTTATTTTTGCACATTTTTTAAAAGATTTATTTAATTTATTTATTCCTGCCCCCCTCCTTGTTGTTTGCACTCACTCTCTGCTCATCTTCTCTTTAGGAGGCACCGGGAAACAAACTTGGGACCTCCCATGTGGGAGAGAGGCACTCAATCGCTTGAGCCACCTCAGCTCCCTGATTTTGTGTCTCTCATTGTCTTTCCTCTTTGTGTCCCTTTATGGCTTCTTCTTGTTGCATCAGCTTGCCATGCCTGCCCATTGGGCCAGCTTGCCTTCCCCAGGTGGCTCCAGGAGCTGAACCTGGGACCTCCCATGTGGTAGGCAGGAGCTCAGTCGCTTGAGCCACATTAGGTTCTCTCTTCCCTTCATTTTTGAAGGCCAGTTTTGCCAGATACAGAATTCCTGGCTGGCAGCTTTTCTCTTTTAATGTATTAAATATACCATACCACTTTCTTCTTTCCTCCATAGTTTCTGATGAGAGGTTGGCACTTAATTTTATCGAGTTTCTCTTGTATGTGATGCTTTGCTTTTCACTTGTTGGTTTCAAAATCTTCTCTTTATCTCTGATATTTGTCATTCTGAATAGTAGGTGTCCTGGGGTAAGTCTATTCATGTTTATTCTGTTTGAAGTGCCTTGTCCTTCTTGGTTATTGATATTTATGTCTTTCATACAGGTAGGGAAGTTTTCAGTCATTATTTTCTCAAATATTCTTTCTGTCCCTTTTCCATTTTCTTCTCCATCTGGAATGCTAAAAATGTGTATGGTTTTGCATTTCACGTTGTCATTCAATTCCCTGATACCCTGTTCCATTTTTTTCATTGTCTTATCTTTCTGTTCTCCTGTTTTTTCCAGTTCAGATGTTCTGTCTTCAAAATCACTAATTCTGTCTTCTAGCAGTTCACATCTGCTCTTATGTGCCTTTAATGCATTTTTAATCTCATCCACCGTGTCTTTCATTCCCATAAGGTCTGTTACTTTTCTTTGCAGACTTTCAAATTGTTCTTTATGCTCACCCAGTGTCTTTTTCATATCTTTTCTCTCTTTAGTCATATTTTCTTTCAATTCTTCAAATTGATTTAGGAGAATTGTGTGATTATCATTTATTAATTGTCTTAAATCCTGAATCTCTTCAGGATATTTGGTTTGTTCCTTTGGCTGGGCCATCTCTTCTTGTTTCTTAGTATGGCTTATAATTTTTTGCTGATGTCAAGGCATCTGATATTTTGGTGAATTTACTCTAATATACAATTTTTCTCTCTTGCATATTGTTATTATTTTTTCTCAGCTCTTTGATATTTGGTTCAACTTATCCTAAGTTTTAAAAATTGCCCAGCTTAAGTTACCAAAATTGTGCCAGAGACTCACTGCTGGGGCACAGACTTTCTCCCTGGGGTGGGGTAAAGAGAGCTCTAAAAACAGTTTTAGTCCATGTAGTTTCCAGACCAGCCAGAAGGTGGCACTTTGTGGCATACCTTTCCAGGAAGGTGTATCTCTCCATTTTCCTTTGTTCTCATCTGGCCAGAGCTAAGATTCAAGTGGGCTGCGCTGGCCAAATTCCCTGAAGAAATGCCCCCAATTCCCCCTCCCTTTCCCTTTGTAACAGCTGGCAGGGTGGAAGATATCTGCTTTCTTCTCAGTCAGCTGCAATGCACAAGTGGTTTTATCCCTACTGAATATCTTGGGGATGGGGGAGGGGAGTCTTTCCCAGTGGTTTAATAACTCACAGTTTGTTGTTTTGGCTTCTTTGTCTGTCTGTCCCTCACTCTCCTGGGAGTTGTGAAGCACTATCCTGTTCTGCTCACTCCCAAAACACATCCCTCAGGTAACCTTGGGCTCTTACTCCATTATTTTTGTGCGAGTGCTGAGACTTACCTGCCTAATTTGATGCCATGTTCCCACAATCCCTGACTATGCTCTTTTTAAATTCATTTTATTGATGAGGAATTGAGAGAGGAAGACATGAAATAACTTGTTCAAAATTACAGAGCTAGTAATGTTAAAGTCAGGATTCCAATCCAGGATTTCTGATTTCCAGAGCCACCTTATCCATTATTTTTTACACTCTAATTCAAACATCAGATAAAGTGCATTTTACTTTTTCATAACATTTAATTAGCACCCAATTAATCCAACTCAACTGATAGAACTTTTGCAAAAATATTTAAATGGAGTAAGAACATTTTATTATTTTTGGAAATTAAAATGTTACATAATGTGAATTATATACTTCCTGGAGAATTGAACACTGGGTGTTACATGCTCCCACTCAGAAGTAATACACATCATGTCTGCTTTTTGGCAAAAGATAGACTCAGGTTAATTTGTATCTTTAAAGGGACAAAAAACATAATTATCTCCTATTGCCTGGAAGAAGGGAATCAAACATCAGTAGACAGTAGCAATGTCTGCCACATTTGCCTGAAATTATCTAGTTAGTAAGTAGAATGATTAGGATTCCAACCCAAATCTATCCAAATTTTTTGCTCTTAACTATTGGGCTGTCTAACATTCCTTAACAAATATCAATAAGAAAATATATTTTAAACCTAGAAGAACTCAGAACAAGAATTCAAAGAAGAGAGAAACTAAGAAAGGTTCATGGAGGAGGACTCTGATTTCTAAGGGATTTGTAGAATGACTAGAGATTCTGGAGGCTTGGGTATGTTTATTATATATGCTACTTAAATCTGTTTTAAGCTATGGTGATACCTGAGGAATAAAAGAAAACCTGGGGCAAATTTAGGAAAAAATTATAATATTGAAATATGCGATTCTCTAAGTTAACCTTGATTGACAAGGCTTGAATACCAAGTCAAAAGTATTTTTTCATGCTAACCAGCTATTAAAAATGCATTCTGCATTTCAGATGAAAGCCTCTGAGTATTAGATTCAGATAAACAACCTATTTGGATACTTGGCATTCTGTCAAATTAAATGGGAATCTCTTGAGATGTTTGTCAACAGAAGACGAATTCTCTGTTAGGATAAATGTTAATTAATGATTGATTGACCTGTTGAAATGCTAGCTGAGATACACAGCTCACCCTTGTGGCATGGTCACCTGAGAATCTTCATTTCACATTACTATAAAAGAGATGCATTACTATTCTGCTTATTTTATTGTCACTATAACTATGGCTGGAGTTGCTACATTACTCTTACTGAGTGATGATGTTTATGATGGTTTAATTTTGCAAATGAAAATACCTTATATTTTCTCATGGCATAACATATCAGCACATAGTTGCTAGATATGAAAATGTCAAATGAAACAGCCAGTAAAAGTTTATTAGATTCATTTGATTTATTTAATTAATTTATTTTTTAAAGAAGAACTACATACCAATCTAAAATGATCTTAACTTTATCATTTCACCTTTTTTTATATCATTGCTGTTTCTTTTGAATGCTGAATTGTTCAAAATATCATAATTTTAAAACATATTGGTAATATATTCATAATTATAATTATTGAAATTTTGTATTCATATGAATAAAATTGGAACTAAAACAGTTGTCTAGTCAACTTGGTTGATAACAGTGTTGAAGATATTTTTTAAAAGATCATTATTCTACCATTGATTGTACACTTTGGATGGATTTACGCTCTATTAATATGTATCAATAAAATTGATCTGTTTAAAAAAGCCCATTATTCTAATGATTTCATATGACAATGAATAAGACAAACAAGAAATGTTGAGAAATAAGTCTGGAGGTATATATTTTGTACATTTTTAACAGTCACAAGAATGAAACTACAACTGAGCAATAAGCAACTTTTCTGTTTAGTATGTGGCAGATGTTGAGACTTTAAGCCACAAGTTATTACCATGCATGGAGAAAATATAGCACAGGAAAGGGCAATGAGATATTAACTCTCCACTTTCAGAGTCAAAAAACATATTGCCTAGTAATTTACCAAAACCCACGTGTGGAAGCGTTAAACAATGCTTGAAGTCTTTTAGAAAAAACCATGCCCCTGCCAGGCTAAAGTTTCTGGGATTAGTCACAGAGATTAACTTTTCAATTAACAGTGCTCTTTCAGTATTGGACTTATTTTTCTGGAAGAAGATATAGAAACATGGTTTCTTACGATTTGTGAAACTCCTATATCAAGGCATATCTTTTGGGTTATTAATACCATATATGAACAAAGGGAATTTGGGAAGGCAGTAGAATTTTGAAAGTCCTGATTACATTTGAAAGTCAATATTAGAAGATTAAATTTGCAATTTCATATGTATAGGTCAAAGAATTTATGCTTATAATAGAAGTTCTGACATTGTGTCTTTTGATTGATACTTCTGATGGTACTAAAAAGAACTTCTCCTTTAAATTAATTAAAAAATTGACTAAAAAGTAATAAAAAATAAAAGTGTAGACAGATATTTGAAATTTAAAAATGTATGACAATGAGCTATTTAAGCATATTCTCTTTTCCACTTCATTTTTTAGTAGAGCCTTTATTGGTAGAGTCAACTTAAATATATATAGATATATGGTAATGGCTTGTGTAGAAGCATTTGACTTCTTTTTGAAATGATAATCATTCAAGCTATTGAATCTATTTTTTTTTCCTTTATGGAAACCAGAAAAATGTCAGAGTTGGAAAACACTCATAGGTTCTTAGGAAAATAACAATAGAGCTTTTAACATTCAGGAAAGATTTCATTTTAAATGCATTTCTGTACTTACACCGTTTTTTCTTAATAAACTTTAGAAATGAAGTTAATTATAGAAGAGGTTTGGACAAGAGTATTCAATCATGTGATCTCTAGGCCATAAGTGGTATAATATGAAACAACAGAGAAAAATATTGGAATTGCATCAGGAAAAAAAATCATAGCCCTGGTTCTGATACTTTCTGCCTCTTTGATGCTGGCTAAATTTCCATTTAAACGGGGATAAAATAGAGATAAAACCTTTGGCGAGACTCTCAATTGTGTTGCGAAGAACAAATGAGATAATATATGAAAAAGCACTTTTAAAATTAAAAATTGTGATACAAATTGCTACTCAACCTATTAACAGCACTGGGAAGAAATGAGTTTTAAACCAATTCCTTGTTCCCTTACATTCACTTGAAATCCATGTTGAACAGCAATATAACTTTACTTTGTTTTGTAACCAACTTTGGGTTTTGAATAGGACTTCTTTCATTTACTCCATCTTTAAACAGATTACAATAACTCTTTCTTCCATGCACTTTCTTCTGGAAAACGATTGAATAAAATTATCAAGAGCAAGAAATTTACAGTAAACTGTTTTATGTTTGCTATACCATTTAAATAAAAAAGAAATCACGTATTACCAGGTTCTTATTTTAAAAGACAAGAAAGGATCATGGTGAAGAAACGAAAAACAAGTAGTGACTACTCCTGGTTAATAGGTTCCAGGCACTGATCTCAGCATTACACATATATTATCTAGAAGGAGCAAAACAACAATCTTATACAGGGGTTGTATTATTATCCCCAATTTGCAGTCAAGAAATCTGTGGCCCAAAGACATTAACTAATTCGTAGTGGATATATACTCGCCCAGTGAGGTGAAATAGACCTTTGATGGAGAATTCTGCAGTAGGAAACGGAGGAACTCAAGACAAGCAGTACATAGAGGACAAGGGTTGAAAAGAAATTGACCTTCTTCAGCTGTCATCTAGCAGAAATTAACAAGTGAGTATCATAAAACATGTAACACATGGGGTCTTAGAGAAATAACTATTAGGTGATTCTACCTGCAAACTAGGATACAATGAGCAAGAAAGATCGCCAGATTAAAACATGAATTTAACTTGTCTTTCAAAAAATTAGAAGGATAGTATAATGGACCTTCTCACAATCAATTTTCATTCAGACATGTTTTAAAATTCCATCTCTGGTGATACATAAATTGGGTCTAATGCTCAGCTCTAACACTCAGTAGCGATACAACCTATGTCATTGGTTAACCTCTCTGGTTCTTCATTTTCTCATCTATACAATGAGCATAATAATAGTACTTAACTAATTAGGGTTGTATAGTGTATGTGTGTGTGTGTATATATATATATATATATGTAATGAGAATTATAATACTTAACTCATTAGGGTTGTGTGTGTATATATATACAGGTATATAATGAGAAATGAGTTTGACAATTTATGTAAAGCACATCTCACCAAGCCTGGCCCACAGTAGCTCTTTTACACATAAATGCTACAATTACTTTATTTACTGATAATGACCAATGCTTTGTAAATCTTTACTTGTTTTAGAATTTTTTTTTCTTCCACAAGAGTAGTGGGGTTAAAAGGCACATTCACTAGAGGTTTAATTTTTTATCTTGTTCAAATGAAGACAAATCCAGTTCTCTCCCAAAATGTTATTCCTATAAAATAATAGAAAACCTGATGAGAACATGGATCTTGTGGCTTCCCTTAAGATCAGAGAACCAGGGCTGTGATGGGCTTTACCATGCAAAATCTTTCTTTAGATGAAATTCCACTAATTTTGATACTTTCGTGTGTGCTTAAGTGAATAATCACAATTCACAAATGTCAAGTGGTGGTAGTATGCCACAAATTCTCCTCTCTGCAACAAAATTCAGCTAATTAACTAGCTTTGGGTGGGAAACTACAAGATAATCTACTTGGCAGAAGCAACACTTATTACCTTTATTGTTAATAATGTATTCCTTCTTTGTTCCCACCCCAAAGGTAAAAAAAAACTTTTAACTCTTGCTTTTTAATGATGTCTTCATCCAGAAGTCTAATTTTTAAAATAAAATTTCAAGTGATATATATTTTTCTGAAATAATGATCATCCCTTGCTTTAAACATTTTGAAACTCTCCACTGCAGAATTTGAAGAATTTGAGATTCATTGATATTTATCTCAAACCTGAAAATGAGTCTCTAAAGAATTACCCTCTGTCTTAACCACCTCAGGCTAAAAGAAGACTTGCAGTTGTGGTAATTCAGTGGCAAAAAACAAATAACACTTAACAGAAAAATCAGGAAAGAATTTAAAAGTAAAATAAAATTTCCCTGGGACCCCAAATTATCTGGAAATAGCAAAAGTTTCTCTTACTATATATTAGTCAGAAAAGTCCAAAAGTAAATGGTTTTAAAGATGAATACTAATGAGTTATAAATACAAGTAAGTTATGAAACTTCTGTAAATTTGAAACTAAAAATATCTCCTCCAGCTTACAGAACTTCCCATAACTTTAATATTTTTAGAAAGTAATTGAAGAAACCATCATTATTTACACTCAAAAAATTTTAATACATTATATTATCTCAGTTGTTTGACTATAGTATTCTAACTTGAAAATCATTTTTAACTTTCTTATTTGAACTGAAGACTAATTTGAAATTCTCATTATATCTTCAAATGATGATGAGAGTCCTGGATGTCTTGGTATCTCCTATTAGTTTACCTACCTTCATGTTTCTTAAATATTAACTTAAACCTGAGAACATCGCACATGTCCATTCTCTCTTTTATTGAATCTCTAATGAATAATTATTCTGTTTTGAGGTAAAGTTTCTCTGTCTTTATATTAATCTGATAAACTGTTTCAACCACTGCTTAGTTACCTGTGACAAAGTATTGGGTATCCAACTTTTTTTGGCTTTTTTCTAAGACTCACCTAAACATTAGCTTAGCTCACTTGTCTACCTACTCCACTGTAGCTCTGCCATTTCCACAGCTACCTTGGACCAGCAGAGATTGGGACCAATGATCTTTAGGTCCTTTTATTATAATATTAATTAGTTCTGTATGTCCTTATTGTAAGTATTCTTTTTTTAAAACACAAAATTATTTAAGTGTAATTTTTTCTTTACGCAATAGATTTTAGATCTGCCTGAGAAAGTTTTGAATTTCTCATATTTTCAAACTTAACTGTTAAATGTGGGAGGTTATTTGCTCATTCTTAGATCTTTTCCCCTGTGAGTCTAATCTCTACACTATCTCATCATCTCTACACCACTGATGTTTCCATCAATGAAATTCTTACTATGTTAAATAATGGTCCTTTCTACAAAATTCTTTAAAATAAAACCATGTCTCAGTATTTCTAAAAAGAAAAAATGTAATCAGAAGTGACCTAGATTTTCCTTTTGAAAGAGTGCAGTGCTCTTTTTTAATAGGACCATAATTCAGTGGTAGCAGTTAGGGGTAATATTCTCTCATGATTGTGGAATAAAACCACCTCAGTATGGACATAGTCTCACCTCCACATTCTCTGGAAAATGTTGATTGATAGTTTTATCTTGATTCAAATTTCCTTGCCTTTAAATATTTAATGATGGATCATTTAATTATTGCCCTTTTAACTTGAACCTATGAGTTTCAAGAAAATGTCATCAAGCTTAAGTTATAGCAGGCAACTTAAACTCTGAAGCTTAGTTATTTTACTTGACAAATGAGAGAACATAATATAATTAATAGAGTTAGTAAAACAAATATATAATTAATTTTACAGCATTATATTTTAAAGAAAAAAAATGACAGGAACATTTAAGAAACTAAAAAGTGGTATGCAAATATAAGGTATTATACAAGATTTCTAAATATTTTTGCCTTTATTTTCTTTTGTTTCTCAACATTTGTGAACAATGGACTTAATAGTAACTTTCTTATAACTGGCCTATGGCCTTCGAGATATCACACAATGCACATAGTCAAAGTTTCTATCTGAAAGAGAGAATTTTTAATTACCAAGATTTTGTGTCAGCTGTTAAAAAGTAAGGTCCAAAAAATTGAAGTTCAGTTCTACAGGGCTTTCTTCCCCATATTTAATAAAACAAGGGGAATAAAAAAAACTGCATACTCCATCCTCAGTTAAATTGGAGAATTATGAAACTTAGAACCATAAAATGAAATGAAAGGTTTTCAAAATCAGTGAAATCATATAGGGATGAAGGAAGCTATACAAATAAGGTACCTCCAGTTGGAGACTTCAAAAATGTTGCACACACTCCTCCCATGTAAATCATACACAGAAGAGTTTTCTGGGCTCTGATTTAGTTTTTAGGAGAAAAAATGGTCACAGAGTAAAATGATAAATATCATAGACAATTTTCACATTAAGCAGTCTATTAGTGAAGTGGAAGGTAGTGTGGGAGAAAGGCTGCACTGTGATCAGTCTACAGTTATTGCTCCTAGTTACTGATGAGAAGTATGATTTTAAACAGCATACTTAAATGACAACACTTTGAGATACATAGAACATTTCTCCCAGCCTAGACTCTCACCTGAATGGGGGAGAACTAAACTTTTAAAACAAGGTTAACAAAAATGAACAATCACATAAGCTCTTTAGAGGTACTGCAAGATAAAAGTAGGAAACAAGTAAAAAATAAAAACACAAATAGCAGATTAAGAGCTCTATCAAGAGAAATTTTGCCACAGGACTGATGAAAACTTTGACCAAATATC
The DNA here is from genome assembly GCA_029593785.1 of Cabassous unicinctus. Taxonomy (NCBI): domain Eukaryota; kingdom Metazoa; phylum Chordata; class Mammalia; order Cingulata; family Chlamyphoridae; genus Cabassous; species Cabassous unicinctus. The sequence goes on along the minus strand of JAQZBX010049241.1, from coordinate 9,191 downwards.
TCTCCAAGAATAAAAATATAAAAAAGAAGAAGTGAAGTATTCTTTTTAAATATGAGAACACAAAGCAGGTATAGAAAAGCTTTCCAAAGACAGGACAAAGTAATAGATGGCTATGAAAGCAAAACAAAATCTGAAAAAAGGAAAGCAAAATTAAGATGAGCATATAAAATTATACATATGGCTAAAATTTAGTTAAGGACTTTTTCTTAAACCAGGTGACCTAGAAAATAGAGCCTAAGGGGGCAAAATATGTGCTAACACCTTAGTGTATTTCCAGGTAGCAAGAGGAAATAGAGTTAGAGGAAAGAAAGCAAATACAGGACAGTGAATTACTGAGTTTCACAGAAAGCATAGCTGGTTGCTTAACACGTAGGACATTTATAGAAGGATTGTATGGGACTAATTTAACCAAAACATTAGTGTCAAGGGGAAGACAGGAAAGATATTTATCTGCTGGTTTCTTCTGGTCTCCTTTCTCATTTGCTAAAATAATCTCATGCGGTATTTACTTTCCTTCATTCAGGTTCATGATCGTAGTAAGAAATCTCTGGGCAAGCAATATCCCCTGTCTCATGATGTGACACTTCATTTGTGCCTGGAAGGAATGAAAGTAACCACAGCATCTGTGGGTCCAGCAGGTTGGGACTTGTACACCAGAACTCTTTCATCTATATTATGGCAGGAGGGATAGGGTTGGACCAAGCCTGGATGAAATATCTGAAGGTGTTCATAAATAAGGCATGAATCTGAAGTCTATAGGATAGGTGGGACCAAATACATCTGGGGAGACTCATAATGTTTGTACAAAAAGACAATCCAGTTCACTAATCAGATCCAGTATGCTCTATGACATCTGATCTCATAAAAATGTAAGGATAAGGTATCCTCTTTTCATCCCTGATGTGGGCAGTACAAATCCAGTCCTCCAAGGTCAGCTGTAATTTCCTAAAAAGACTTAAAGATGCAAGGAACAGTCTTCACTTGTGAGGTGCTGTCAGGTCTATAAATATTGTTAGCATCTTCTGCCTCCAACAAACATTCTGGATTTCCCATACCCTTTGCAAGAACATAACTGCTTTAATTTGCTTGCTTGGTGGGATAGTATGGACCTTCATCTCCAAGTTGTCTGAAGCTTTAGTTGCCTTGCTCTTGTCAGGCTGCAGTTATTGAAATTGTACATTCACAATTATCATTGAGGTTGGAAATATCAAGAAATACCCATATGAATTCCTTGCATTCCGGTTGTGTTTCTCTCTGACCCCACTGCTAATTAGCAACATAGCTACTCATGCTAATCAGGGTCCATTATCCCAGCGAGGTCAATGATTCCTTCCTTTACCCACTAGTCCCCTAGTGTTAGTTACTGGCTTTCTAAATTATCCACAACTCCCCCCGCCCCACTACCACCACCTAAAACCAGAATCTCAAATTTGTCAGGTCCTATGCAAACATGGAAAGGAAGCACAAATTGAAAATGTTTAGGAAAGGATCTGTATTAGAGTCCTCTAGAAAGCCAACAGAATATATATGAATATTAAGAGAATCATAATAGAAATTGTCAAACATGACTGTGGGGATTGGCAAGTCCAAATTCCATAAGGAAGGCTTGCAAATTAGAAACTCTAATGAAGGTGAAGTTGAATTCTTCAAGAGAAGCTGGATGACTGAAGTAGAGGCAGAAGTGCTTGCTTGACCAAACAACTGGACACCATAACCTAGCCAAGTTGACACATGAAATTAATCATCAAAGGGACATTTGCACTTTGTACTGTTTGTTCTCAGATACAACACCACCTTCATTTATTCAGTGAAAATGTTGCATCTTTCAGAAGAGTGCTCTGACAATGCAAGACAATCAAAATTCCTTGTGGGCCTCTTCAACCTTGGAACTTTATTCTTCCAATGTTTAAAACTTCTTCCTTCCATGGCCTTGATCAACCAGCCAGGCTGTTGACCACTAACCAGAAGTTTTTGTACCTTAGTAACCTATTCATCTCTTTCTTAGAAAGAGCCAATAGTCCTGTCTATTGACAAGATTTCTCTTCAACTCTGTCTTCAGGAACTCTCCTGGTTGGGGCTCTAATATGGCAATAGTCTATTTTTGGCTTGTGCAAACATAACCTATTTATTGGCCTGAGAATTAGGGCCATAGCATTTCCTCCTTCATCAATTGGTCATTGACAACTTTTCCTGGGGACATGAGGATGAGCTGAGGGAGAGGTTTTGGAATATTAACAATAGTTGCTATCAATCATGAACCATCTGTTAGAGTTCAATCTGGAATGCAGCACTTTCACTTATACAATGTGTTGCTTTTGTGCCTGCCTGACTTTAGATTCAGTAGTTCTAATAATGTCTGGATCATGGTAGGCAGTCACTTTACATCATCACTCATCCCCTGTGAGATTCTCTGTCTTTACAAGGGTATAGTACCAGGCTCAGAGAGATTTGTTAAATAGAATGCAGTTCTTCTCTATGAAAGCATTGCTGTGCTCCAAATCCTAGAGATATGTACTTCAACTTCATATTAGGGCTTACTAAAGATGTCACATATGGTTATTAATCATCACAGATACATAAAGTACCATTGTTGTTTTCTAGACAATGTGGCAAAAGTAGAAAGACCACTTTCATTATTATGTGACACAGATCTCTTTTTCTTTGGATCCTATTTGAAACTGACAGCCTTCTGTTTCCTCTAATAAATAAGTTAGAGGAATATTCAAATGCAGACTATGTCCCCAATTCAAAGAAACTCAGCAATCTCTGACAATTTCATAGCATTGTATAAGGGGCAGCAACTTGTCTTTTACCTTTGCGTACCTCAGACCACTGGAGTCCTAACAACTCCATCAGTGTCACATACATCTAAATCTTCAAGGGATTTATTTACTACTTTCTGACTCAAGTATGTCTTTTAAGGATGTCTAGTTCTGTGGAAAAAGAGGTGAATATATAAACAGAGAGATAAAAATAAAAATGGCTCATAAATATGAAAAGATTTTCAGCCTCATTTACAAGAAGAGAAATGCAAATTGGAATTACACTATAACACTATTTTTTATCTTTCAGATTATCAGAGAACCAAAAGTCTGCACTAGAAAGATTGAGGAACAAGCCCACTTACATATTACTGAGTGTAAATCTATGAAGAATGTCTGACAGGCAATTTTGTAACAACTTCCAAAATTTAAATTATATATGCCATTTTGCCCAAACAATTTCTTTGCTTAGAATTTATCCTACAGATAATCTTGCATGTGAATAAAATGACATATGTAAAATTAGTGCTTTATTTATAATCGACAGACTAACAAATAGCTTTATAAGGGGCTCATTAAATAATGGCATTCAAAGGAATATTACGCAGATTTTATAAAAAGAATGATGTAGGTCTTTAAGTACTGGTATGGAAAGATCTCCAAAATATATTTTTCAGTGTAAAAAGCTAGGTACTGAAAAATATATATGGCATGCTACCATTTTTGCTTGCCTCTATGTTTCTGGAAAATTTTTGAAACAATGTTCAAGGTCATGAAATTTTTACTAGTAAAAGTGGTTTCCTCATAGGTGAGAAATAGAGCATCACTATGACTGGATGAAAAACAACATTTTTTACTGTGTACCTATTTATTCCTTTTGAATTTTTTACTATGTGCATAAATTATTCATTTAATAAGTAAATTCAAAGTAAATTCCAGCTTAACCCAATTTAAAACTTCAATAGTATCTAATTCAAAGTTTCTTTCCTTCTTCTAGCTTAGGTCTCAGCAAGGGCTTGGGGACTTGCAATTGGGTACAGAGTATAATCTGTTTATCCATTCTCCCTTCAACTTCTCCCACTTGTGTATTTCTCCAGAATTGAAACAGGAAGAGGAGGGATTAGATAAAAGAATTAAGTCTTAGAAATTTGTTTTGAAATGGAGAAAATCATAAATTCTGTTGGGTTTAAAATTGATTTAAATAATTGGAGAATTTTGATGAAGTCTAGTAGAGTCAGTTCTTGTTGGAGTTTGAACATCATTGACCTGCCTGTTGCAACCATTAAAATGCTGGCTGACTAATTATTCAACAAGGAAAATTACACACTTCACCTCCTCCTCAGATACCTCCTTTACTTCTGAGACTCATACTAGGTGTCATAACAGATAAACCCTGAAATTTAAGTGGTTTAATAAAGTGGAATCTTATTTCTTGCTCATAAAACAGTCTAATGTAAATATCTCTGTCACTGAGGTTGAGGAATGAGCATGTGTATGTGGGGTTCTCTGTGTTCATTTAAGAATCCAGGTTGTCAAAGAATCTGAACTTTTCAACATGTGAATTCTTAAGAAGCTTTGGGTGTTTCCATATCATCAGTGGAAAAGGGAAGAGCATCTAGGCTTCTTGACAGCATTAGAAGTTATATGAGTCAGGCCTAGACGTGGAATACATCAGCTCCAGCTATATTACATGGACCAGAACTCAGTTAAATAGCCATGTGTTACCGCAAGTGAGGCTATGGCTGTAGTCCCTGACTGGTCAACACATTTCCAATGAAAACATTACACAACTGATAGGGGAATTTTTTTTTTTTTGGTCAGTGACTGTCTCTGCCACACACTTCTTGGCAATTTCCCATGTGCAACAGCCTCTTATTGTGAAAGGTAGGGTTGCTTTTCCCTGGCAAGCCTTTTTTTTATGTGGGACATATTTAACATAATTCAAACTTGCCTATCTTTTCTACTTAGTCCAAGGAAATCTTACAATCATTGCCATGATAAATGGAGGGAGTGGAAGCTATGCATGGTTGCCATTTTCCTTGTACATCCGTCAAGTTCTGAACTAGAAATGATCTTGGAGTCTGCTTTTTCCAAGTGAATATATAGCCCTCATTCTAGGGCATATGACAAAATATTCTAAGAACTCTTTAACTATGCTTCACTGAAGTGCATCTGGTGGATATTCAAGTTTCTCTTGTTATATAAGTATTAAAATATTGCATAAGATGTTTCCTCTTGTAATCAGAAGCTGAGTCATAAGAGAACAGAAGACTTATTAGGAGATGGAGGAGAGAAAGAAGAAGGTAAATACCTATGAAATATAAAGGGGAGAAATAAGCATGAATGGGCAAAAAGGCCTTCAAACTCATGCAGATATTAAATCTGTGAAACAAAACACTTGAAGAAGCCCGATTGGGTAGGGAAAAGCTCAGACTTCAAAGCAGATCTGGAAAAGTGTAAGTCAATCCTATGCAAAGCTCTAGAGTAAAGGTTGCTGGTTAGAAGAATCTCAAATTGGGCAGAAATGGTCTGACCTTAGTAACACACAGGCTCTGAAAGGTGAGGCAAACCCTGAAGATATTAACAGTTGAAGGCTGTCAGATAGCTGCATTCCTTGAAACTGAACAGGGAGCTCTTTTTAGAAAGGAGATTTGGGTTGGCACCACCGTGGTTGCTTCAGCAATAGATGCCAGATTTCCCTTCTTGCCAGTCCTTTCAATTTCTGTGAAGCTTTTGGATTATGCCTCACTTAACTGCAAAAGAATGGCTGGTTCATTATTCAACCTCTACCTCCATACCCTCCTCCAAATTTATGGACAGAGAAAAGGACATATCGCAGTACTACCATTAGGAAACTTGCATTTCTATTTAGTAAACTCTCTATTGATTACTAGGATCCTTCTTATATAGGACCGAGGGGGCATTCTTTGGGGTTCTGTTCTTAGCAGTGGCTCATGAATTCTAAATGCAAATGATAGGGATGTCTTGTATCTCCTAGTCATGATTGGAAATGGAAGAACTTAGGCTATTCTCTTCAACTTTTAATTTTGCCTCTTGCCAAAATTCTCAGAACACTGGTTACTCCCATTTATCATCCCATTATGTAGATGATGATTATGAGAGATAGATAGATCAATATATAGATAATAGATAGATAGATGAAAGATAAATGCTTGAGAAGATATTTGAGCCATAAAATAAAAAGTGGTTGCTGTTTCAAAGAAATTGAAAGGAGAGCCCTTCGAAATTTAAAATAAATCTTGTTGATCTATTTTAATTCAAAATCAATCTAAAGAATTAAAAAATAAGGTAAGAAAACATCTTAATACTAGCAAAAAAGAAAAGTGGTGAACAGAGAAAACTAACAAAACTCACAATTGATTAATTCAAGATATTTGACACTTTAACTGGAGTTCAAAGTAGAAAAGAGAAATTGAAGAGATGCAATAATAGAATGGAATTTCCAAAAATGAATTAAGGATATGAGTCAGCATATTGAAAGGAGCCCCTTAGAACCTAGAAAGATGAATTAAAGAAAGACCCCCTAATTTAGTCTCCTGGGCTGCTCTAGCAAATACCATGCAATGGTTTGGCTTAAACAATAGGAATTTATTTGCTCACAGTTTTGAAGCCAAGAGAATGTTCAAATCAAGGCATCATCAAGGTGATGCTTTCTTCTCAAAGACTTTGGTGTTCTTGGGCTGGCTGCTGGCTATCCTTGGCTTGTCACATGACAAGGCACATGGTGGCATCTCCTAGTCTTTCCCTTCTCATCTGGGTTCCATTGATGTTCATCATCTGGCTGCTCCCTGTGTGGCTTTCTCTACTTCTGTCTGAATTTCATTCTACTTATAACAGTATCCATTAATAAGATTAAGACCTGTCCTGAAGTGGGCCACACTTTAACTGAAGTAACCTCATCAGAAAGTCTTAATTCACAATGAGTTCACACCCACAGGAATTGATTACATTTAAGAACATGTTTTTTTCTGGAATACATACATCTCCACACTGCAATAACCAAAGTCTGTGATTTCAATATCCATGTAGATGATCCTCAGAAAACCTGGCCTTTGATTTGCTTAGTTTATTCTCTTCCAATGTTCCCACTCTTTACCCTATTTCGGGTACAATTCTCATGTTCTTGTCCTAGATATTTTCATTTATAATAACTGCATCTTCCTAATAATTTCACTTTCAAGCATCCTAGTCTAATAATATCACTTCTTATTATTTCAACTACCACCCATCATAACACACACTTCAACAATAGACATACAATGCATTGACTTTATGATATTGCTGGTTCCCAAGACCATCCCCACTCCCACCCCCATTTGATAATTCTTTAGGAGGACTCAGAGAGCTCACCATATGGTTGTACTCACAGTTAATATTCAGCCCAACAAAAAATGTACCAAGCAAGCAAAATCAGCAAAGGGAAACAATACTACAAGGTTCCAAAAGTCCTCTCTCACTGGAGTCACATAGGACATACTTAAATCCATCAGCAGTGATTTCTGACAACTCATATGAAATGCTTTTTACCAGAGAAACTCATTAGAGGTTTGGTGCCACAGGTTTTTCCTGGGGATCAGTCACTTAGGCACTTTATGCGTAGCAGGTATCAACATTTCAGACTGCCAGAATAAAAGCAGATGCTTAGAAATAAACCATATTGTTTGCACAGTTTAGGCACAGTAAGCTATTTTTATCAGGGAATGATGGAAACCCTCCCAAAATCCAAGTTCCCATAAAATAGCCAAAGGCCAATATTGCAAGTCAGACTTTCAAATAACAACAATCTCACACCTTCTGTGGTAATTCTTTTCTGTGCATCCTCAAACTTTTCTACATCCTTCACCCCATCACATCTTCATTACCTGTCTTCCTGAAATCTGAATCCATGGCATCGCCATAAAAACTCTCATTTACACTCTGAATTCACCTTCTGTTCTCTGCTTATGTGACACTTGGGAACTAATTTAACTATCTCATTATTCCTTGCAACTGTGTACGATAGAAAATTTTGCATCCTTACTTTAAATTCATAACCAATGTACCTGCATTTGCTACACATTAAATCCATTAAAATACTTAGTTTAGTGTACACTGGATACCCAGGATCAGCATCACCTTGGAAATTGTTAGAAATGTAAATTTTCAGGGATCACCGAAGATGTACTTATTCAGAAACTATGGAGGAGGACTTAGACATCTGTGCTTTACCAAGCTCCTTGGATGACTGTAATGCATGCCAACATTTGAGAACCTCTGTTCTTGGCCATTCATTTTCTCAATCTCTTAGACATCTATTTCACAAGTTCCCTTCTTCAATTCAAATCTCTAGTAACACTGCTCCTATCTTTTTTCTTTTCAGCATTGACACCTTTACCTTCCCACTGAATCATTCACATTGTCTGTATCGCATCCAGCAGCAGCAACAACAAAATCTTGATCTTGTATTTCCTCCCTCTTCCCCCAGTAACCTTTTTATGTCTCTGATCTTCTTTATAGCATAAGTCCTAAAAAAGGAGCATATAAAACAGAAATGATAGGATATATATTTAGAGTTTTATTTAAGGGATTGGCTTACATGATTGTGGGGGCTGCTAAGCCTGAAATTGGAAGGGAAAGCCAATAGGCTAAAAACTCAGACAGGAGTTGATGTAGAATTTCTTTTCTTGGAAATCTCAACTATACTTTTAAAGACTGCAACTGATTGGATTAAGCCTATCAGTATAATCAATGGCATAATGTTAGCTGGGCACCAACTGAGCACCATAGCCTAGTCACATTGATACATAAGATTACCATCACAGAGAGCATATAGTCAATGTCTCTAATTCCTTCCCTCCCATCCTCTCTTGAACCTACTCTAAGTAGACTTTCCTGACACAAATCCACAGACACAGTTCTTATTAAGGACACTAATGTTCTCCACCTTACTACATAGAGTAGTCAATTTTTAGTCTTCATGTTACCAGCAACATTTTACATCTTTTTTGAGACTTTCTTCATTTGGCTTCTGGAACAATGCACTTTTCATGATTTTTCTTTTTTTCATTAGCTTTTCCTCTCTAGTATCCTCCCCACATATATCTCTAAACACTGGGATGCCCTAGATCTCTGTTCTGGTACCTTATTTCCATTACAAGTTCTCCCTAGTTGAGCTCATTCTAACTCTTGGCTTAAAATACTGTGATAACTCCAAAGTTTTTATCTCCTGCTCAGATATCTCCAAGTCCATATCATACACCAAATTTCTTTCCATTTTGGCTATATAGAGGCATCTTAAAATTAATATGTTCAAAAAATCTTCTTGATTCCAGTGTCCTTTCCTCAACTTTCCCTGTAATATATTCCATTTTTTAAATGTCAACTCCAGTGGCTCATATCACTACCTCAGATTTATGTGTGACTCCTATT
>JAQZBX010049240.1:0-19982 GCA_029593785.1 Cabassous unicinctus | reverse complement strand
GAGAGTTTTTTCTTCCTCAATTCAAAACAAACCAACAGACAATGATAAGCAAGATACATCTTCTGCTCTCAAGGAGCCCACAAGGTAAGGAGGAGATATTTAAAACTAAATAGCTACATGACAATGGAATAGGTACAGATTTTACTTTAAGATGCTCTAGTCAGTTCTACTCACTCACAGAAAGCATTACAAAAATCAGACTGTGCCTACTTCTTTCTCTCGGTAGGAAATGTTTCGGATATTGCTCCATTCGAAAGATTTCTTTGGAGAAAACCGGTTATTGATGCTATAAATGTGAATTCCTTTGGCATCCACACCAAGTAAAAGATCCGTGTAGTTTTTATTTTGCTGTGAAAGAATAAATCACGGCAAGTGTTAAAAATGCAATTTCTACTGAAACATAGAAGTAGAGAAGAAAAATATTACAGCTTTATTTTACTTCCTGGGAAATAATAGAGATGGATTTTCTTTACATTTTATTTATGTATATGTGACCCCATTCACCAATGAAATATTGAAATGAGAGCGATGGAAGTGTTCTTGGAGCAGATGCTTGGGTTTTCTAGAACTATCTCTGCCCTCCGGGGCCTCCACAGTATTCCTCAGGAGCTGGGTAACCAGAACAAAGCAGGGTCTGAGCACAGTGTGCTGCTCCCACCTCTGGCTGGGGCTGTGAGAGGGAAATGAGCAGCCAGGGCTGCCCTGGCACATCTCATAGAGGGAGAGGCTGACTGGGACCCTCTGCTTCTGCCAGGGACCCTGGTACCAGACTGTTAGAAAATTGAGTCCAAACATCCAAAATGTGAACAGCTTTAAAGAAAAAAATACACTACCCAAAGGGAACTGCTGTAAAATTTCAAGCTGACTAAAATGTACACTTACTAGTGACACATATTTATGGTTTTATTAAAAACCCCTGGCTCATGCTCTCACTCTCCATCAAACACTGGGCTCAGCTAAACCAGCCGATAGTGCCCCTGCCGACATACAACCTGTGCTGCCACCCCACGACCCCAGCCACCTCCTTCACCAGGAAGGAGGGTGTGAGATGGAATGAAAGGGGTCCCAGGGTCAGAAGTCAGGGTTCCAGCCTGGCCTCTACCAACTCCCAGCCTTGGCGTCTGACTTCTCGTGGCCGACTCTCAGTTTCCCCCATGGCAGGTAAAGATAACCTCTAGGCATCTCCCAGGGTTGTGATGATCGTGAGAAACCATGTAGAGCACATGTTGGTCATAATTTATGAGCCCTTTTAGCCTGCGCAACACTTGTCCCCACACAAACACACAGAGAATGACCAGGGCTCAGCATAAAACGTGTGGCAGTAACACAGCTCAGAGCCGTGCCTTCCGTTCCCCATCTCTCAGGGAGAATCTCTGGGCCATTAGACACTCAGTGTCCCTGGAGAGGTCCTTTGACAGGACCTGATCCTCGGGCCACCTGGAACGGCACTTTTCAGGCCCTAACACACTTCTTTGTCATTCTAATTTCCAGCCTTAGAAAGCCTTATGACCTGTGATGATGAGGAAGAGGGAACTGGGCATCTCACAGAACCATGGACAGCTCAGGCTTACCTGAGAAACAAGACACAAAGCATCCCTGAAGGAGAGCACGATGTCCTGAGGGAACCACGTCTTCCCAGGGCAGAAAAAAAAAGAATGAGAGCACACCCGTGGCCCCAGGACAGCTGAGGGAAGGAGGGAGACCCACCCAGGGCAGGCGCTAAAGACAAGAAGAGGACCTCGGTTTGAGTTCACAAGAAAACTGTCTTCCCCCATGAACTCTGCGTATCCTAATATTTTCAGAAAGCAGGTCACTTCTAAGCTCAATAGAAACAGATCTCTTCCTTTTCCCATGAAATGATTCAGACACATTTCAGAAGCAGCCACTCAAGTCACCCTGGAAAGAGGCACTCGGGAGCCCATGCAAAATTACTGGCACCTCAAGTGAGATGGGAAACAAAATGTGAAATGCACTCACAGTGATGGGGAAGTAAGTGATGCCGTACATCTCCAAGTCTTGTGCAATTTTCAGATAATTCATCTCAGCTTCATCTCTGTAGAACAAATCAGTGATTAGACTTGGTGTTCCCAAAAATCTAGGGTCTCATCTCCATGGTTTTGTTTTAAAGCTCGTATTTTGCCCTCAATAATAGTCATGAAATGCCATGAGCTTTGGTAGTGCCTATTTTGGGTTTTGTGTTAGTTTTATAGGTATAGGGTTTCTATGTCCATGGAATCTGTGGGGTGTTTTTTTTTTGTTTGTTTGTTTTTTTTTCATATTTCAGAAAAAACGAGTCTTCTATGGATAAAGGGAGCAGGAGGCAAAAATGTCGCCACAGTGTCAATCTGTACAGTTCTGTCTTCAACACAGGGCACTTTTTAAAAAATAGTGTCTAATGATTATTAAATATTAAAAGTAAGAAGAAAAAACCTGCCAGCAGTCTCAGAGCTGTTTGCTATGCCCGAACTGCAAACGAGACAGGCCTAACGTTCTAAGAACTTCTAAGGTTCCCCTAAGAGTTTCCACATAGCAACATCAACTTCATGGAAATGTCACGACAACTAAAATACAGATGAAGCAGATCTAGTTCAAATCCTGGTTCTATCATTTAATAGCATGAGACTTCAGGAAAGTTCCTTAAACTCACCAAGCCATGGTTTCATCATATTAATAATAATAATAATAAAAGATGAGGTTCACACCTGGGGACAAAAATCACTATTGAAGCAATTGGTAGCAACGTTTACATTGATGGATTATTATTATGAAAACACTAATTACATATCATAGCATCAAGTCTGGATGGTTGGGGCCTTTTAATAATAACCAAGCGGCTGATAACATTTGCCCTTTGCTCCACGTGCCCTCTGAGCCAGGTCTAGCACTAATCACTTTGCACACGTTGTCACATTTCTCCTTACAGCCCTTTGAGGGAGCAAGTAACACCACCTCCACTTTGCAGAGGAGAAATTCAAATCTCAGCTTGAGGCTAAGTCATTTCTTCAGCAAGCAGCTATGTGGTTCATTCTTGGAATTCAAACTCAAGTCTGCCTGACTCCAAAATTCAGCAACTTAATCATGGCTCATCTCATGAATTTTAAGTCCATAAGTGCCAAAAGGGCCAGCTATGATGGAAGTAGGAGATCCTTGTTGTATCATCTGTCCTCGACAGAGTGAAACCAACAGTCACATCCAGCCTGCCCCACCGTCCATCCGCCCGTGACTTTCACCGATAGGGCCTGCCTTGCCTCACCTGGCAGTGCCCCTGTGCTCAGCGTACCATGCTGTTATCTTCTCTTCCCACATTTCTGCAGTCATCTGATATTGTCTCAGAACCTGCCGAGCATGAACACAGGTTTCTTCTGAAAAGATCAAGTCTCCTAGATTACAAGATCAAGTGACAAGGCCCACTTTATGGTCCATGAATACAGGATTACAATTATGACCATCATAAGAGCTGAGTTCTCTAAATGGTGCTTGTCATGATCTTATATATAGAAAATCCAAAAGAATCTTCAAGAAAACTCCTAGAGCTAAAAAATGAATTCAGCAAAATGGCAGGGTACAAGATCGATTCACAAACATCAGCGGTGTTTCTGTGCACCAGCAATGAACAACCCAAAAAGGAAATCAAGAAAATAATTCCATTTATAATAGCAACTCAAAGAATAAAATATCGAGGGATAAATCTAACCAAGTATATAAAGGACTTGTATGTAGAAAACCATATATCATTCCTAAAAGAAATGAGAGAAATAGATGGAAAGATATTCCATGCTCATGGATTGGAAGACTTAATATCATTAAGATGGCTAAACGGTGGTTAGGGCATTAGAGTTGGGACTCCCCACACCTGGATTTGAGTCTCTGCTTTCCTACCTACCGGCAGTGTGACCTGGGGTGAGTCTCTCAACCTGTGTGTGGCAGTTTGAGATTATTTTATGAATCCCAAAAAAAGAAAGAGTATGTTTGTCTTCTCTTCTGGGTGTGATACCTTTGATTATATTGGATTCAGTTGAGGGGCCCTTGATTAAATTACCTGTTAAGATTAGGGCTCTGATTCAAGTACATCAGTAAGGTGTGACTCAGGTTGAGTTCCCGCCCCCTTGGTGGGCCGATATAAATGGACACTCACTCAAAAAGACACACGGGAAGAGAGAGAGCTCTGTCATTTTTGATCCTGGTGGCCCTGGGGAGAGGTGAGCCATTTGCCTGATAGTTTGCAGCTTAGAGAGAAAAAGCTCTGAGAGACAAGCCCTGTGCCAGCCTACAGCTGAGATCAGGAAGAAGCTGGGCCCACGGAGCCTTAAGAGGAAGAGGAAGCCTGGGAAGGAGAGACCAGCCAGAGATCAGTGACCATCTTGCTTCAACACGTGGCAACTGACTTTGGTGAGCAAGCAACCTTGAGTTGGACTCTTTAGGGCCTTGGAACTGTAAGCTTTTACCCCAAATAAATACCCTTTACAAAAACCAACAGATTTCTGGAACTTTGCATCAGCACTCCTATGGCAGACTAATACACTCCATAAGCCTCAGTTTACTCATTTATAAAATGGCAATGATAATAATAGTTTGCAGCATGCTAGAGCTGTTGTGAGGATCAAAAATTAAATGATGCATGCAAAGCACTTTGCACAGCCCCTGGCACATAGGAGGCATGCAGTGAGTTTAATTATTATGATTCTTATTAAGCCGGACTTTGAGAAATAAGCATAAGCACTCATCCTCACAGGTCTGATCCTTATTCTTTGGCATGTCTGAGCCTGCTTTTGGATTCAGTCCAAATAGTATTTACTAGGCATCTACTGAGAATGGTGAGGAATTTTTTTTAAGGCATGTAGGTCTTCATCACAAGATTTTGATACCTGGGTGTGCTGATTTGAGTCTTTTGCGAGCCCCAGAAAATTATGTTCTTGAGATAACCCATGCCAGTACACGTAAGCCTAGTGTCTGTAGGACATTTTGGTTAGATTCAGTTAAGGCACCTTTTGATTGGATCACTTTTGAGTAGATCGCTTTAGTTAAGGGCCTTTGATTAGATTCTTGGGCCCAGAGTGGGTCCTAATCCTTTTACTGGAGTCTTATATAAATGGAACGCAGAGAAAGAGAGCTGCCATTTTACCCTGCCATGGGAGAGAGGACTCCAGGGTTGCCCACAGCCACAGAAAGACAGAGAAAGCCTGAGAGGCTGAAAGAGAGGCCAGAGGCTGGAATCAGCAGAGCAGCCCAGAGCTGAAGCAACGAGGCCCCCAAGAGGCCAGGTCCATGGAGCAACCTGAAGCTGAAAGAGACAGGCCTGGAGGAGAGGAAAGGTGTGCTTGATGACCCACCACTGAGCTCCCAAAGAAAACATCTTTAGATGGCACCGCCATGTGCTGATCGCCCTCAGATGCAATTCGGTGACACAGCATCTTTGCTGATGCCTTGATTTGGACATTTTCACAGCCTCGGAACTGTAAGCCTTTACCCTAATAAATTCCTATCTTAAAAGCCAACCCATTTCTGGTATTTTTGCATTGGCAGCCTTAGCAAACTATAACACTGGGGAGAGGGAAGAGTTATACCACATGAAAAATAGTATCTAACCAAAAGAGGACGTCACATGATATATTTTTAAAATACTAAAGTGAAAAGAACCTAAATTGATGCAGAAAATGATAAGGGAAGAAAACAAAGGCTTTTAGGAGGAGGTGGTAGTTGAGAAACAAGTACTGAAGAACTGGTAGCATTGAGACAGAGATGAGAAGTGGGGGGAACCATGTTCAGCTGGAGGGCTGGAATGCCTTCCTCACCATCAGGAATTACCCACTGGGCCTCTGTCCCCAAGCTTCACAAGGTCCAGGAGACCCATCTAAATACAGTGGTCTTGAAGACACTTACTCTTTGAGGCAGCAGTTCCACCTGGGCAAGGAAGCCTGGCTTGTGAAGGTCAGCATCATAGTCACCGTACTGCAGAGAAAACGAAGCAGCCGTGAGGTGGTCATGCTGGACAACTTCTGCTCATAGGCACTGGCCTGAGGCTAAGTACTGCATCTAGAAGAAGGGTTTGCTTGGAGGGCCAGAAGTCAAGGTCAAGTCCCTGATGGACCCAGACAGAGGGCGAGGCATGCTGGTCCCTTAGGGCTGTTCTCTGGCTCCTAAAGGTTGCTCTCTTAGAGCAGTCTCCTTTGTCATCTACCAGAAACAGGGCCTTCCACCTTTTTGGCATCAACCCCAATGAGAAATACATTTTACATAGTGACCTAATAAACACACACATACATAGAAGTTTCATGAACTGATATTTAGCCTTCTACCTGTGATATACTCTGATATTTTGCACTCTATTTAATTCTTTCTTTCTATTCTGGGCAAGCCCCTTTAAATCAATTTTATTGGGGAAAAGGTATAGCTCAGTGGTTGGGCACCTGCTTCCCATGTAGGAAGGCTCAATCCCCAGTACCTCTTAAAAATAAATGGATGGATGGATAAATAGATAGATAGATAGATAGATAGATTGATAGATTGATTGATTGATTGATTTATAACCCACTGATAGGCCACAGCCCACAGCGTGACAAGCTCAGTACACAGGACGCAACCTTCTCCCTAAGTGCTTGTTCAAATCCCAGATTCCTGGGCCCCACCACAGAGACTCCCAAATTCTGTCGGTCTGGGGTTGGCCAGGAATAGAATTTTTAGTAAGTATCCCCAGATACCCTGCTTAGAGAAACGCTGTACTAAAGTACTACCCTACCACCTGTGTCCCCTGGAAACTCTTGAATATTCAGAACCCATGGTGTCCACAGTCCACCCATCTCCCTGGACAGGTCTTAAATAGTCCCTTCCCTTCCCTGCGGTGGTCATGGGTGTCTTTTCCAGCAAATAGGGGGCCTGGCTTGACTCACTCCATGCTCATCTTCCCCTGAACATAAGACTCCAAAAAAGCTAAAATTTTGTGATCTCACCTTTGCTTGGATGGCATACGAGGCCAGCAAAACGGAGGCTTCAGGCGAACAATAGATTTCTTCATCGAGGATCTGTTTCTTAACCTGAAACACAAAATTATTCTCAGTCAAATCAGTTCCACGATTTGACAAAAGCACCAGTAACCACAAACATATTTGAAAATGCTCAGGTCAGGGCCCAATACAGAAACTCAAAGAGTCTTTTCCTTACCCTCCTCCACTTTTAAAAATTTCATTTTAAACATTTTTGTTGCTTTAATGTTAAATAGAGACGGACAGAGACAGAAAGAGAGATTGAGGTATTAGGGAAATGTATTAAATGGCTCAGGAAAAAGACAACTTGGGAAAAAAATAACACTTCAGGCAGAAGCTGATAGATGATAAGGAGACATGTTTTACACATATGTAACGTAAAATACAGCGACACCTCTCGCCCAAGCTGCTCTTTCTCTAGATTAAAGAGCTCACTGCACCAGTCCAGAAAGGCCTCCCATTTTGAAACCAGACACCTCCCCTAAGCCTTTATTTACTGCAGGTACACCCTGATGCTGTAAGCCAGGGAAAGACAGCATTTTCGCCATTTTCCTGCCAGACATGGGTATTGAGGCACAGAGGTATTGATGTGCATTTCGTGCGTGAATTCCACGAGCATCACGGCAACGTGCCTCTGCAGATACTGCATGAGACATCGCTTGCTCCCCAGGCATTTTACTGAGGGCCTCTCTGGACTGTCAGGCTCAGAGCTAGATCAGGAAATGCAGAGATAATGGAGACCAGGGCCCTGTCCCAAAGAACCTACAATCGTAAATGGGATTTTACGGATAAGGGATCTGACAGTTACAAAGACGCCGGCTTAGGGTGTTAGAAGAACCCCAGAAGGAGAGGAAGAAAGTCAGGGAAGCATCCCAGAGAGATGGGACGGGGGCAGCACACTGCTCTGTGTGGCCGGATCCTAGGCAGTGTTTAGGGGAAGGGTGGGTGAGGGGTCCAGGGAAGTGGAGGGCACCCCAGCATGTTCTTGAGGACCACACTGAGGGGTGCAGCCTTTATCCTAGACAAGATGACAGCAATGAAGATGTACAAGGAGGAAAGTGACATATCAGAAATCACTGACAGACAAAGCAGGGACTGAGAATGGATCCAGAAGAGGACTTCTTCTGACACAGGACAGTGCTGAAAAGAGAAGACCCTGTAACAACATGCAAGCTATTTTATCAGAAAAGCTTGATACTTTTCTATATGGTGCTAATTCTATGAATTATGGATACCCCTTCCTTCTACGAGCTCTTCACTAGGCTGGGGAAGTATCCCCAGATTAAAGCATGTCATTTATTGGGTACTTAGACAGCAGAGATTTCAAGGACCCATAAAAAAAAATTGAGAGTTTTCCAGGTCTTAGGGTCTTCAGGTGTCCCCATGAATGAACCAGTCTTCCCAATCCTCAAGCTTGTGAAATTGTGTGTTCCCAAACCTCCAAACGTCAGGGATGTGGTGTGAGATGCCTGCATCTACATCTCAATTCCAGAGCACTTTTCCAGGCTCCAGTTGTGCCATGGGCACCTGCACTTAGATGCCTCCCATGTTCCTCAAAAGCTTCTTTTTCGCTCCTTCCTGACTTCTGCTCTTCCTGTGTTCCCCATTTCAGTGAATGTCATTCATTAACCAACCAGTGGTCCAAGTCATAAATGGGAACACGTCCCATTGATTTTATATCTTTATGACATTTCTCTCCAAACTCACTGCTACTCCTTTAGTCCAGGCCCCTGTCTTCTTATGCCTAAATTCCCACTACAGGCTCTATCCCAGGATTGTCATCCCCCTGCCCCAATGTGCTCATCACACAGCAGCCAGAGGGATCTTGTCTCTCTTCTCCTCATAACCCTATCGAATCCACAATCACCAAAAGGTGGAAACAACCCAACTGTGTATCAACGGAAGACTGAATAAACAAAATGCGGTATGGCCACATGATGGAATATTATTCAGCCATAAAAAGGAATGATGAACTTGTACATGCTACAACATGAACCAACCTGGAAAGCATTATGCTAAGTGAAGATGCCAAACGGTCACATATATTATGAATCTGTTTATATGAAATATCCAGAATAGGTAAATCCAGAGAGACAGAGAGCAGATCAGGGGTTGTCAGGGGCTGGGGGGAAGGATTTTAGGGATTATTTAGTCCCCTGGAGGAAGACTGGAGATGGGGAGACCAGTTAGGAGGCCACTGCAATTGTCTAGCAAGAAGGGGGACCCTGGTCTGGGCTTGAGCTGAATAGCAGAGACGGGAGGTGAGTCCTGATGTGAGAATTATTACGTTCAAGTCTTCATTCCACAAAATATTCCCAAAGCACCCACTGTGTTCCACACCCCAGCAGTGAGCAAGGCACCACCCCTGCCTTCATGGAACATACAATCTAATGGAAAAGACACAAATTAGACACAGCCTCACACGTAACTGAATAATTACTATTGTAATAAGAGCTGAGAAGGAAAAGGTTATCAGAGCATGCGGCTGGGGGCATAGCCTGGGTTTGTACATCTGTGGAGGCGTTGGGGGTGGGAAAGTCCTCTCTGAGGAACTAGGAGCTGAATGAGGAGAAGAAATGAGCTGAGTGTAATGGAAATGGAGGTCAGGTGGCAAGGGGGAACAGAGCACAGATTTCCAGGAAAGAAAATAGCAGGTACAACAGCCCCGAGGTGGGAAGAAGTTTGGAATGTTCTAGAAACAACAGAGGAACCGAAGGTAGTGAGCATGGGGGAAAATGGCAAGAAATGAGGCCAGAGAGGTAACTCGGGTCCAGATCACGTGGAGTCTTACAGACCAGGTTATGGATTTTAGATTCTCACGTGCACACAATGAGAAGTAAAGCTCTCAGCTGCTATGCTTGGCTCCCATATTGGTTTTGGGTTTTCTAGGCTAAACACGCCTACTTTTCCCACTGTTCTTCGCAGGGGCATGTTGTCTGTAGCCCGTCCAGTCTGGTGACCACCTGGGGATGTTGCACCTGCCAGAATCCCTCTTAACAGGCAGAGCCCATACTAAAACAGCCCCCAGGTAGGGTCTGACCCCTCACCGTCCAGTGCAGAGTTCTGAAAGATCTTCCCTGCCCTCACTGGGGACCCAATATGTCTACCACTGCAGCTTAAGAATGCAGTTAGTTTTGTAACACTTTTATCACACCTTTATTTATATAGGACTCCTGGACTCTGTACTTGTGCTATCAGGGTTCAAAAATCTAACTTTGAGTATTTACATTGATTTTGCTGATTTTCACCTTGTTGGTTTCAACCTATCAATCTTCATTAATTCATTCACTCAACAAATATTCGATGAGCAGCAATTATGTACCGGGCACCATTCTAGATACTGGGGAAACAACAGTGAACAGCAATGACAAAAACAAAACAAATATGTTTCTGTCTACACCAGAGGAGAAAACAATTAGCAAGATACATAAATCAAAATGCGGTACAATGGCCACTTTGGAAGACAGTCTGGCAGTTTCTTACAAAGCTAAACATAGACTTACCATAAGATCCTGTGACTGCACTACTAGGTATTTACCCAGTGGAGTCGAAAACACGTCCACACGAAAGTCTGCATGAGAATGTTTATAGCAGCTTTATCCAAACTGCCAAAAATTGGAAGCAACCAAGATGTCTTCCACAGGTGAATAAATTAACAAACTGGCACATCCATACAATAGAATACAATCCAGCATAAAAGGAAGGGAAGTTTGGGGTTGTGTATGTTACTAAAATGAAAGTTAGAAAGCAAAGCATGGAACTGTATAACACAGTGAGCCCTGTTGTAGCGGATGGACTGTGGTTAGCAGTACAAATATAAGAAAGTTCTTTAATGAATTATAACTAATATATGACACTATTACAAGGTGTTAATAATAGGGTGGTATATGGGGAAAAATATACCTAATATAAACTAAGAACTATAGTTAACAGTAATATTTTTTAAGATTTATTTTATTTCTTTCTCCCCACCCCCTCATTGTTTGCACTTGCTGTGTCTGTTCATCTTCCTTGTTTTTCTAGGAGGCACTGGGAACCAAACCTGGGATCTCCATTGTGGGAGGGAGGCACCTGATCGCTTGAGCCACCTCTGCTCCCTGCTTTTTTGCATCTCTCATTATGTTTTCCTCCTTGTGTCTCTTGTTGCATCACCTTGTTGTGTCAGCTCACCATGCCTGCCCATCACACCAGCTCACTGTTTCGCTCGTCTTCTTTAGGAGGCACTGGGAACCGAACCAGGGACCTCCTATGTGGTAGGCAGGAGCTCAATCGCTTGAGCCACATCCACTTCCCAACAGTAATATTTTAATATTCTTTCATTAACTGTCACAAAGGTACATACTAATGCAACGTGTCAACAATAGGGGAATATATGGGAATATTTTTTACAAGACTTTTCTGTAAGCCTACAACTTCTCTAGTAAATAAAAAGAATTACAATATTTTTAAAAAAAATTATGCTAAGTGAAAGAAACCAGAAACAAAGTACTACATGTTATATGATTCCATTTATATAAAATGCAAATATAAATAAATTTATAGAGATGGAATTTGATTAGTGGTTATGTAGGGCTGGGGGAGGAGAGAGGGGTTGAGAGGTGACTTCTAAGGGTATGGGGTTTTTCTTTTTGGAGTAACGAAAATGTTCTAAAATTGATTGTGGTGATGAATGTACAAGTCTGAGGTTATACTAAAAGCCACTGATTGTACAGTTGAATGGCTTGTATGGTGGGTGAATATATCTCAGTAAAACTGCTTTTAAAAAAAGAGAGAAAGAAAGAAATGAGCTATCAAAGCACAAAAAGACATGGAGGAACTTTAATTACGTGGTGCTAAGTGAAAGAAACCAGTCTGAACCAACTATATGCCATCGTGGAAAAGGCACACATAGTATTTTATTATAAGCTACTCTCCTTTTGTTTCTTCATTAGAGAACTGGGCAGGAAATCGAATTTTCTGAAATGGTATGTGTAGATATACTTTTCTATTTTCTGGTAATTTTCTTTCAGGAGAGTAAAAAGAGCACGACAAAATATTTGAAAGGGGTACTGGGGTCTAAGGAGGTGAGCACCAGTAGTCTAAGGGGGAATTTTTAACATTCTAGTTTCTGATGAGTCACAGGTTTGATTTAAACCACAAGCAAACCTATGCTGGGCTGCTAAACCAAAATGATTTGGTATCTCTTTGTGATATAGTATAAGCATTCTGTTTTATTGCTGTGAACTTTAAAAATGGTTTAACACAAATGTCATTTTTACTTCCTATATAATACTTTCTATATAATTGTCTTCTATTGCATGTGACCAAGATTGCAAACTGGCTTTCAGATATGATTTCTTTTAAAATTTTGAATCCACATTTAAAAACCAGGAGGCTTTCATTGGAAAAATCAGAAGATCTGAGGGTCCTGGGCTTGCATTTCCTCAAGCTAAAGCAGCTGGAGTGAGCAGAACCACTCCCTTAGAATAACCGTCTAAATTAAATTTTTAATAATCATCTACAAAGTGGGGGTTGATCTGCTTCTGGTTCCCCCGCTCTAGGAAGTTCCACTAGGGGGCTTTTTGGTTATGCAAATTAAAAGCCATCGCCTTTGCATAAAAGGCATTAAAACATTGAAGCGAACTGAATGCAGGAGTTTTAACTAGGAAATTAACACATTCTCATCATGAACTGAGCCTGGGTTTTAGCTAAGTTTTGCATTCTGCTTCCTTCATTTATGTTACCTGCCAGGCATTTGTGCCCCGGATAACGTAATCAAAATTCAAACTGAAAAGAAGTTAATGTTCCTGCGACTCTGTTTTCCAAGCGGTGCACAATGTTCCTGCACAATGAACACCTCCAGGCTTTGTTAGAAACAAAAGGAAAGCCTGCCCCTTGCATTGTCGCCACATGTTCTGGAACTGAGCACCAGGTGTGA
Source organism: Cabassous unicinctus (assembly GCA_029593785.1). Classification (NCBI taxonomy): domain Eukaryota; kingdom Metazoa; phylum Chordata; class Mammalia; order Cingulata; family Chlamyphoridae; genus Cabassous; species Cabassous unicinctus. The sequence goes on along the minus strand of JAQZBX010049240.1, from coordinate 7,085 downwards.
CCAGGTGCAGTTTATCATCAGAGGGCTGGGCAAGTCCAAATACGTTTTGCATCAAGTTTTCCTGCTTTGAAGTGAGAGAGATTCAACAATGACATCTCTAAACATGAATGCCAGTCAAGACAAGTTTATAAAGAAAGAAAGATTTTTTAATGGAGGGTATGGTTCTATATCTCTGAAATAAAAATTTTTATCCTCATTTTCTATCCCTGCGTGTCTTTGGAAACATAAATGTTCATCTGTCTTGAATTTTAATTAGCCTTCAAACAACAAGAGTCCTCTTTAGAGTTTATTATGGGCTGGACAGTGTTCTAAGTACAAATAATTTAGATGAACCATATTTTAGATTCTTAGACAGACTGTTATTTCTGACCTGTCTATCTATTCCTAGGCTAAGTACCACACTGATTTGACTTTTGAAGCTTTGTATTATTTTTTAAGTCTAGCAGCTTACTGAATTAGTTTATAAGCTCCTTTTGTTTTTCAGTGGATTCTCTTAGGTTTATAAGTTGGTCTTTAAAATAGTTTTATCGCTATTTTATTTTTAAAGTTTTATTGCATTGGCACAGATATACAGAAAATGTCAAATAATAGAGTGACAACAGGTAACTTTACCTTGTTCCTGACTTAAGTGGGAAAGAACTAATCAGAAGACATTGAAAAGGAATAAATGCATTGATAAAGCAAGAGAAAATTTAAGAGATATGGAAGCCAGCAGAAAAATAAAAATCAATATAAGTCCCAGAAAGACAGAAGAAATATTTGATGAACTAGTCTTAAAAAAAATTTTTAAGTAAAGAAAACTGTCTCATAGAGTACCAAAAGGATAGATAAGAAAATATCCAAACCTAGACACATTAGAGAAATACTTTAAGACAAAGACAAAAAGAAAATTCCATAACCTTTTAGGGAGAAAAAGCAGATTGCCCACAAAGAAGCCAAAATCAGATTGAAATCAGATTTCTGAACAGCAGCACTCAATGTAAGTCAATGGAGTCATTTTCAAAGCATTGGAGGAAAAGAAAGTTAATCCCAGATTTTTTTTTTTTTTTTTTTTTTTTTTGAGGTACCGGGGGGCAGGGGATTGAACCCGGGACCTCGTATGTGGGAAGCTGGTGCTCAACCACTGAGCCACATCAGCTTCCCTCAGTTGGTTTCCTCGTTTGTTTTTGTTTTTTTCTAGGAGGCACTGGGAACCAAATCTGGGACCTCCCATGTGGGAAGCAGGTACTCAACTTTTTGAGCCACATCTGCTCCCCTCCCAGAATTTTATATAAGGGCAAAATTAAAGTATCCCTCGGTATTTATGGCCTCAGAACATTTTTCATAAAGTATGTTTTTGGAAACTAGTTTTGGAAGTTCTCTGGCCAGATGGGAAATAAATCAAGGAGGAAGAACAAGATATAGGAGGTGGGTATGATAAATAATTTAGTCAAGTTTATTGTTACCTAACAGGCAGTGTCAAAATCAACAAATCCCACAGAAATTAACAGAAATAAAGCCTATCTTTAATTCTCAGAAGATAAGTAATAAAAGAAACATCCTTAACTTTATACTTAATGGAGAAAATTTAAACACATATTTAAGAGTGGATACTTGCATTGGCACTACTAAAATAATACAGGCTTAACAACAAAGACAAACAATCCAATTTTAAAAATGGGCAACAGACTTGAACAGACATCTCTCCAAAGAAGATATACAAATGGCCAGAAAGCACATGAAAAGGTGCTCAACATCATAGCCATCATGGAAATGCAAATCAAAACCACAATGAGATACCATCTCACATCCATTAGAATGGCTGTTATTTTAAAAATGGAAAATAACAAGTGTTGGAGAGGATATGGAGAAATAGGAATAGTCATTCATTGCTGGTGGGAATGTAAAATAATGCAGCTGCTGTGGAAGATAGTCTGGCAGTGCCTCAGAAAGCTACGTATAGATCTACCATATGACCCGGCAATCCCACTACTAGGTCTATACCCAAAAGAATTGAAAGCAGTGACTCAAACAGATATTTAGACACCAATGTTCATAGCAGCATTATTGACAATTGCCAAAAGATGAAAGCAACCCAAGTGCCCATCAACCATTGAACAGAAAAATTAAATGTGTTATATACATACAATGGAATATTATCCAGCCATAAAAAGGAATGAAGTCCTGATACATGAGACAACATGGATGAACCTTGAAGAAAGACATCATTTTGAGTAAAATAAGCCTGATAGACACAAACGGACAAATATTGTATGATCTCACTGATTTAAAACAATTAAAATAAGCAAATGCACAGAGTCAGAATCTAGAATATAGGTTTCCAGGGGACAGCGTGGGACTAGGGAATGGAAAGTTAAGACTTAAAATTACAGGGTTCCTGGGAGCAGGTGTAGCTCAGTGGTTTAGTGCCTGCTTCCCATGTATGAGGTCCTGGATTCAATCCCCTGTACCTCCTAAAAAAAAAAAAAGTACAGGGTTCCTATTTGGAATGATGGGAATGTTTTGGTAATGGATGATGGTGATGGTAGCACAACATTGTGAATGCAATTAACAGCATTGAAATATATATCTGAATATGATTAAAAAGGGAAATGTTAGATTATATATATGGTAACAATAATTTTTTTTAAAAATCCATAGAACTATACTACACAAACAGTGAACCCTACATTAAACCACAGACTTTAATTAATACTACAATCATGACAGTGTGCTAGCATCAATTGTAACAAATGTTCCATACCAATGCAAGGTATTAGTGGTGGGGTAGTATATGGGAATCCTATATTTTATGCATGATTGTTCTGTAAACACATAACTTCTCTAATAAAGAAGAAAAAGTAAAAATAAAAATAATAAAATAATAATAATAATATAGGAACCTATGCAGGAAGACAAGGAAAAAAAGGAATTAGGGGACATAAGAATTGGAAGGGAAAAGGTAAAGAAATCATTGTATGCAGATGGTGTGATCAGACATATAAAAAAATAAGAGATTTTGTCAACAAGCTTTCCAATTACAAGATTTAATATGTGTAAAATCAATAGTATGTCCCTATACTAGCAATAACTATATATAGAGAGAACATTCAAAATAGCATAACCATGTATACTAGAGAACAGGTATCATTCAAGATAGCAATAAAGTCAAGGCACAAGACCTTTTTGGAGAAAAAATGTTAAACTCTAATGGAGTTTTAGAGAGAACATAAAAGAGTATTTTAAAGGACAAAGACCTATACCATGTTCATGGATAGAATAACTTAAGTTCTTATGAGGCACACCTGTCTTATTCATGCCTGCCCATCAACTTTGAATAACCTAGCTATAACTGGGGAAATTTCCATTTTTTGATTCCTATTACCAAATATAGAAGTCAGAACCCAAATTCACAGCTTCCCTTGCAATGAAGACTCATGACTTACTCTCCACTAATCTCACATACCACCATGCTACCTCAGATGGGAACCATGAAACATAGAAAACAGGTTTTCTGTTCCATTTTTGCTAGCTTTTTGATGGGGGCCATTCAACAATGTCAGTGGAATGGTGATAATTTTCTAGCAGTTTCCAGGTATCAGTGGAGCCTCAAGGTCATCAGTATTCTTATCAGCCCTATTCTTCAAAGTGATTTAGGATGCTCCTAAAGCTCAACCTCAGACCTAGTTTTCCAACCCACCAACAATTCTGTAAGCTAGCCAATAGTCTGGTTATAAACTTCTTTTCTATTTGAAATAACCCAGAGTCAGTTCTGATACTTGCAACTAAGAACTCTGACTATATATTCTCCAAATTAATCGATAAATCTAATGCAACTCCAATAAAAATTCCAGAAAGAAATTTTGCAACTTGAAAAACTGATTCTAATCGGGTTTTTTCAGGAATAAGCTCTGTATAAGGCATTCTTTTCTTTTCTTTTTTTTTTTTACTTTATATTTTGAAATAATTTTAGAATTACAAAAACAGTTGCAAAAATAGTGCAGAGAATTTCTAGCTTCCACTAATATTAATATTTGCAAAACAAAAATACAATTATAAAAGTAAGAAATTAGCATTGGTACCATACTATACTTATTCAGCTTAAAACCAATGCAGTTTTCACCAGTTTTTCCCCTAATATTTTTTTCTAGAATGCCACATTGCATTTAGATGTCACAACTCTAAACTGTGATAGCAATTCAGTCTTTCCTAATCTTTCAACATTGTAAAATGTTGTTCAGTTTGTGTTTGCCTGATGCTTTCTCATGATAAGATTGAGGTTATACATTTTTAGCATGAATATCACAGACGTAAGTTTCCTCCCTTCCCTGTGCATCATATCAAGGGGGTAGATGATATATATCATTATTCTATTGCTGGTGAAGTTAACTTGATCACTTGGTTAAGATGGTGTCTACTGGGTTTCTCCATTGTAAAGAGGGAGAGCTTGACAAACTCAATAATTAAGACATACTGCAAAGGTATATTAATGAAATCAGTAGGGTACTAGCACAGGAAAAGGTAATTCAACCAATGGAAACAATTAGGAAGTCCCAAAACAGATTCATAAGCAGCGGACACTGATGGCTGCCTCCCAGCCACCCCCACAACTAATAGTGCCAGGATTGGAGATCTCTTGATCTCCAGGAAATAGGCCCCTAGCCAACTCCAAAGAATGACTCAGCACTGGGCTAAACCAGTCAAGGTAATCCCATTCCCATCACCAGTGATTCATCTGGAAGGCCTATGATCTGATTCTGGCAAAAAACCATGGTGAGGGATGGGATCTGATGAATTTTACTGGGTCAAAAATTAAGTTGATGGATTGGTAAAAGAGTGGAAAAATACATTTACTGGAATATACAAGGAATTCTTCCAAAATCAATAAGAAAAAGGAAACTAAATTTTAAATGGGTGAATGGTTGACAAGAATATGAAGAGATACCCTTCTTCACTAGTAGTCTGAGAAATGAAAACAGAAACATTGGGATACCACATCACATTCATGAAATTGGCAAATATTAGAGAGGAGATAATATCAATATGAGGTTGTACAAACTGAGAAGCTGGTCCTAAATTTATATGGAAATTCAAAGGACCCAGAACAGTTAAACAATCAAGAAAGAACAAAGAACAAAGTTTGAAGATTTATATTCCCACTTAATCTTACTACAAAATTACAGTAATCAAAACAGTATGGTACTGACAAAAGAATAGACACAGAGATCAGTGGAATAGGATTGAGAATCCAGGAATAAACCCTTATGTTTGTAGTTATTTATTTCCAAGGTGCCAAAGCAATTTAATGGGGAAAGGATAATTTTTCCAACAAATGGTCCTGGGACAATTGGATATCCACAGCCAGAAAGATGAAATTAGACTCTTCTCTCATACCAGACACAAAAAGTAACACAAAATGGAGCATAGACCTAAATGTAAACCTCTTAAAACAAAATATAGGAGTGAAAAGTAAGACAAAGATTTCTTATATATGACACCAAAAGCATGAGCAACAAAAGAAAAAAATAGATAAAAATTAAAAACTTTTGTGGACCAATGGACATTAGCAAGAAAGTGAAAATATAATGTAACAGAACTTGAGAAAATATTTGGAAACCATATATCTGATAAGGGTTTATATCCAGAATATATAAAGAAATCTTACAACTCATCAACAAAAAAACAATCCAATTTTTTAAATGGGCAAAATACTTGAATAGAAATGTTTCTAAAGAAGACAGACAAATGGCCAATAAACACATGAAAATATGCTTAACATCATTAGCCATTAGGGAATTGTAAATCAAAACTACAATGAGATACCATCTCATTCCTACTAGGATGGCTAGTATTTTTAAAAAGCAGAAAATAATAAATGACGGTGAGAATGTGGAAAAAGAGGAGCATTTGTACATTGCTGGTGGGAAATTTAAATGGTGGCAGTCATTGTGTAAAACTGTTTGGCAGTTCCTCAAAAAGTTAAATATAGAATTACCATATGATCTGGCAATTCCACTTCTAGAAATATACCCCAAAGTATTGAAAGCAGAGACTCAAACTGATGTTTTTACACCAATGTTCTTATCAGCCTTATGCACAATAACCAAAAGGTGGGAAAAAAACTCATGTGTCCATTAACAGATAAATGGAGAAGCAAAATGTGATACATACATGAAACAGCATATTATTCAGCCATAAAAAGGAATGAAATACTGATACTTCGATAACATGGATGAACCCTGAAAACATCACGTTGAGTGAAATATGTCAGAGACAAAAGGATAAATATTATATGGTTCCACTTATCTGAAATACCTAAAATATGCAAATTTATAGAAACAGAAAATAGATTATAGGTTATGAGGGTCAGGAGGGGCAGGGGTAAGTGAAAATGAGGAGTTATTGCTTACTGGGTAGAGAGTTTCTATTTGGGGTGTTGAAAAGTTTTGGTAATTGGTGGTGGTGGTGATAGACAACATTGTAGAGATAATAAATAACTCTGAATTGTTTAGTTAAAAGTGGCAAAAATGGAAAATTTTATGTTGTATATATGTTACCACAACTAAAAAAATTACTTAGGTCAATATTCAAAATCTGCATTAGAAAAATTTAGTGAGTTTCAAAACTCTTGAACCTCAAAAGTAGACCAAAACAAAATGAATAGATAGGAAGACTCAATATCACAAAGATGTTTGTTTTTCATAAGATAATTTATAAATTTAACATAATTCTAATAAAAGTACAATCAGATTTTTCCTCTGGAACTGTACAAGTTGATTATAAAATTCATTTGGCAGCACAACCACAAACATCCAGAAAAACTTTGAAGCGCAATGAGGGAGAGAGAACCCTATCAGATATTAAAACATACCATAAGGGAAGCGGGTGTGGCTCAGTGGATAGAGCCCCCGTTTACCATATGGGAGGCCCGGGTTCACGTCTCGAGGCCTCCTTGTGAGGGCAGGCCGGCCTGAGAGGTGCAGTGGGCTGATGCAGCAACCTCACGGCAGGAAGCGGGTGTGGTGCAATGGATAGAGCACCCATTTACCATATGAGAGGCCCCGGGTTCGCTTCCCGGCGCCTCCTTGTGAGGGCAGGCCGGCTCG
>JAQZBX010049239.1:0-19980 GCA_029593785.1 Cabassous unicinctus | reverse complement strand
TTTTTTTTGTCTCTCTTTTTACTCTTTTGGTTATCCTTTCTGCTTTTCTTTCTTCTATACTCTCCTCCAAGCCTCTCTCTCCTGTCTTTTTCTTTCAGGTTCTAATGCTTCCTTTAATATTTCCTGCAAAGGTGGATTTTTTTTTGCAAACTCTTTTAGTTTCTGTTTGTTTGTGAATACTTTATACTCACCTTCATATTTGAAGGACAGTTTGGCTGGATAAAATTCGGCTGGCAGTTTTTCTCTTTCAGTTTCCTAATTGTATCATACCACTGTCTTCTCACCTCCATGGTTTCTGAAGAGAAATCTGCACTAAGTCTTACTGGACGTCCTTTGTACGTGATTGTTTGCTTCTCTCTTGCTGCTCTGAGAATTTTATCTTTTACATTTGACATTCTCAATAGTATGTGTCTTGGCGTAGGTCTATTTGGATTTATTCTCAATGGAGTACGGTGTGCTTCTTGGACATCTAAGTTCATTTCTTTCATGAGAGTTGGGAAATTTTCAGCTATTATTTCCTCAAATACTCTTTCTACCCCTTTTCCTTTCTCTTCCCCTTCTGGAACTCCCATGACACGTATGTTGTTGCGTTTTGTGTTGTCATTCAACTCTCTGAGCCCCTGCTTAATTTTTTCCATTCTTTTCTCTCTCTGTTCTTTTCTCTCTTCAATTTAAGCTGCTCTGTCTTTGGTATCACTTATTCTTTCTTCTATAATTTCGAGTCTGCTGTTGTATGCCTCAAATGTGTTTTTTTACTTCACCTATTGTGTCTTTCATTCTTCTGGGACTTTGATGTATTCCTTTTCTTGGGCCATGTCTTCTATTTTCTTAGTATGGCTCATAATTTTTTGCTGGTGTTTAGGCATCTGGTTAGGTTGTATCTTACTTAGATGCTCTATCTCTTTCTCTTTTATAGGGTTTTAGTGGCAGGAGGCTGTGAATTATCACAGCTCTTTGATTTTTGGCTCAACTTTGATTGTTAGGATTGTCCTGCTGGTTGCTCAAAACTGGGCACTGGACCCAGTAATTGGTTGTAGAGTCGTTTCTTAGGGCCTTGGGCAGGGAGGCTATAGAAGTCAGGAAAAGCCTCTCCTATTTATTTTTAATTTTCTTATGTGCACTTCCTTGGTCTGCCAGGAGATGGCGCTTGTTGGCAGCTCTAAATTCACGCCTGGTCGGAGTGTATTTGTTGTGACACAGACTAGATCAATGTGATAGAGCTTCCTGTCTGGGGGCTAAGAGCCTTGTAATTCAAACTTTCCGAGTCAGTTCTCCCATCTTCTCTGGTAGCCCCCTCCCTTTTCCCAACTAGGAAATATTTCCACTCCCCTCTGAATTCTCAATAATTAGTCCCTGTTAGCAGAGGAGGAGATTGGGAGTTTTGTATATCTTTAGCCCCTTGCAGGCTCCAAGGAAAACAATGGCGCAGCCTCACTCGGCCTGGAAGGGCTCTCGGGACAGGGCAGACCAAACCTGCGAGTCAAAAGCAGGGTCAGCCCCAGGCTCTCTCTCTCCCCTCTCCTGTGGAGTCCTCAACAATTAGTCCAGGTTAGAAGAGAGGGAGATTGTGAAGGTCAGATTTCTCCAGTCCTTCCTAGGCTCCCAGGGCAAACCACTGTGTGGAAGGGTATGTGGGGCTCCACAGCCCAAATTTGCAGGTCAGAAGCTGAGTCAGCCTTAGGCTGTGTCCCTCTCTCTCCCCTTTCCTGTGGTGGTAGATCCCTGGAGTCCCCTGTGTCTGTAGTCGCAGGCCCAGAGGCCCAAGAATTCTAAAGAGTTTTTAATGGGGTGGGGGGAGGGTGCCGGCAGCAGCAGCCGCTGCTGGTGCCCACTCACGGTTCTGTGGTCGCGATTTCCCTCTTTTCTCCCTCTCTCCTCTGGGTGGTGTGCAGCCTTCCCCTGCTGTCCTAAACCCTAGAAGATCTTTCTCGGGGCTCTTTCAGCCTGTCCTCTAGCTATTTTTCTGGAGAAGAGATTCCCATGTCTTACTAGTCCGCCATCTTCTCTAATTTTTAAGTATACAATTGTTCATAGTCTTCTCTTAGAATCTTGTTTATGTAGAGTTGGTAGCATAGCAATGTCTCCCCTTTCATTTCTGATTTTAGCTACTTGTGTCCTCTCTCTCGTTTTGTCAATCTAGCTGAAGGTTTGTCTATTTTATAGATCTTTTCAAAGAACCAACTTTTGTTTTTTCTCTATTTCATCTATCTCCTATTCTAATATTTGTTATTTTGTTCCTTCTGTTCAATTTGGGTTTAGTTTGCTCATCTTTTTCTAGCTCCTCCAGTTGTGAGAGTAGGTCTCTGACTTGAGGTCTTTCTTCTTTTTCAATGTAAGCATTTAGAGCTATAAATTTCCCTACGAGCACTGCCTTTGCTGCATCCCGTAAGTTTTGGCATGTTGTGTTTTCGTTTTCTTCCACCTCAAAGATATTTACTAATTTCCCTTGTGATTTCTCCTTTGACCCATTGGCTGTTTAAGAGTCCATTCTTTAATTTCCACGTATTTGTTAATATTCCATTGTCCCTCTGTTATTGGTTTCTAGCTTCATTCCATTATGACCAGAGAAAATACACTGTATTATTTCAGACTTGTTCTGTGACCTAATATATGGTCTATCCTGGAGAACGATCCATGTGTACTAGAAAAGTGTGAATTTTGCTGCTGTTGGGTGAAGTATTCTATATATGTCTGTTAGTCTAGTCGGTATTATTCGAGTCTTCTATTTCCTTATTAATATTTTGTTTAGATGTTCTATCCATTATTGAAAGTGGTATATGGAAATCTCTTACTATTAATTTGGAACCTTTTATTTCTCCCTTCAAATCTGTGAACATTTGCTTCATATATTTTGGGGCTCCATTGTTAGGTGCATATATATTTGTAATTGTTAAGTCTTCTTGTTGAATTGACCGCTTTATCAGTACATGTTCCCCATTCGCTGTTCCGTGTCCATTCGCTGGGCAATTCTCCATGTCTGTCTCATCCCCTCTCATCCTCCTCCTTCAGTCCCCACCAGGATTCGATCCTGGAGACCTCTGACGTAGGAGAGAGGCGCTCTGCCATCTGCACCACCTCGGCTCCTGGTCCTCGGAGCTTCCAGAGCATCCCGTCCCATCTCTCTCCTTTCACGTCATCATCCCACTGCCTGGCGGCTCACTGGCACACAGAGCCCGGCAGCCCACGCGCCCTCTCTCTCTATATTTCTATTTTACCAGGAGGTCCCAGGGATCGAACCCAGGTCCCTCCATACGGCAGACGGACGCCCAACCACCCGAACCACATCCGACCCCCTAACAGTACATCTTGATCTTCTCTGTCCCTTGTAACAGTTTCTCATCTGAAGTCCACCTTACATATTGGCATAGGTGCCCAAGCTCTCTTAGGTTTACTATTTACATGGTACTTTTTGTGCCATCCTGTCACTTTCAGCCTAATTGGGTCTTTGAATTAAAGGTGAGTCTCTTGTAAACAGCACGCAGTTGAGTTGTGATTTTTAATCCATTCTACCAACACATTTCCTTTTCTTAAAAATTGTATTCATAAATATTTATTATTTTATTCCTTTGATGTTATTTTGAGTGGAATTATTATTATTTTTAGGAGGTAGTGGGGATTGAACTTGGGACCTCATACATGGGAAGCAAGCCTCAACCATTGAGCTATACCTGCTTCCCCATTTCCTTTTGAATGGAAAGTTTAATCCATATACATTTAATATAATTACTGATAATGAAAGACTTTCTTCTGCCATCTTGCTGTATGGTCTTTGCAAGTTTCATACCTTTTTCTGTCCCTCAACTCTTTCATTAATGCCTACTTTCATAGCTATCTGATTTTTTGTATGGTATCATTTGAGTCCCTTCTCATTTCTTTCCATATATATTTTCCATATTTTCTTTGTGGTTGCCAGGGGGATTTAATATCCTAAATCTACAACCATCATGTTAGGTTGATACCAACCTTACTTCAATAGCATACACATATACTGTTCCCATACTCCTCCCCAGCCTTTCTGTTGTCTTTGCCACTTATATCTTTATATAATGTATGTCCCAAACCATAGATTTATCATTACTTTTTATGCATTTTCGAACCTGTAAGAAGTAAAAAGTAGAACCACATACCAAAAAATGCAATATAATAGTACTGGCATTCATAATTACCTACATGGTACCCTTTACTTAGGTCTTCATTTCTTTATGCTACTTTGACTCACTATTTGGTGTCCTTTCCTTTCCTTTGAGTCTGAAGAATTCCCTTTAGCATTGCTTGTAGGGCAGGTCTAATGGTGATGAACTCCCTCAGCTTTTGTTTTTATGGGAATGTCTTAATTTCTACCTCGTTTTTGAAAGAGTCTCACCAGGCAGTTTTGTTCAGCTCTTCAAATATTTCATCCCACTGCCTTCTTGCCTCCATGGCTTCTGATGAGAAATCAATACTCCATCGAACTGGGACCCCCTTGTACATAACATGTTGCTTTTTTCTTACAGCTTTCAGAACTCTCTCCTTGTTCACAGCATTCAAGTTTACTTTTTATTTTTTCAAGGAGGTACCTGGGATTGAACCAAGGTCCTCATACATGCTAAGCAGGTGTATGACTTAAAGTAGGTAAATCCTTTGTCTCAGGCTGCTTTGACTTGTTTCTTATACTGCTTTAGCTGTTTGCAAGCTGATTCTATCTGTAGGGCAAGTTTTGGGAGGATGAGCCAGTGAGTGTTTCCTGGTTCAGTCTTTCAGGCTGCCACCCAATTCATTGGCACTGACATACAGACAAATAGGGGTTACTTTGCTTCCTCTGGAACAGGGACAGGGACCTACAACGAGAATGCAGGCTGGCTCCACAACATGCTGGGTAACAGCCAGCAAGGGTGCTACAAATTTTCTGTACCACTTTTAGAGCTGTGCTTTCTTGATCTGGCACCTGCCCAGGACACAAACCCATCAGAAGACTAGTCTGTAGTATGTGCTCTGGTTTCCGAGACATGGCTGGCTGACTGTGTTCTAGGTCCCAGAACATGGAGCTGGGCTTTAGGAAGAGCAAAAGAATGTCAGTATGTGGCTGGAACTGGAGATGATGTGACTGCAGGAGCCCCAGTGCAGCCAGGTTCCCCAGCCCACCAGAATGTCGAGGCAGAGAACTCCTGTTTGCCAGGAGAAAGGAGAGTGAAGCACACAGGTAGTGCCGCACCGGGGATAAGGGGGCTAATCACCAGGTCCTCCCCCAGTTCCCATTCTGTCTGCCAACTTAGGCATGAGAGAGACCTCATCACCGTTCTTGTAAACACGTCTTGCTTCTGCTTAACGTAGCTGTAGTTAGCACACAAACACCATGACCAACACACCCCTCCTCACCTCCAGCTATGGGCCGCCTGCCCTCCAAGATCCCAGGGCCCCGGACCCTCGTAGGCTTGTCAACTTGCCAACAGGAGAGGGAGGACGATGTGGCAGCAGCTGCCAGGCAGGCTCACCTTCAGTCAGAAAATGCTTGGTGGGACTGGCCTCTCCTCTTTCTGCAGCAGTGAGGCCAGCCTCAAGAAAACGCCACAGCAGGGAACAGACCTGGCGTCCCCAGGCTTGCATGCTCCAGCCCGATTCCCAGCCTACTCCTTGTGGAAAGCTGAGGAGAGCCACGCACTTTGCTCATCTTGGGGCTGCTGTGAGCCCAGCCGGCCCTTCCCCTGCTCATCCCATGCAGACCATGGCTCCCCACGGACCGGGGCCTGAGGGCCAGGCTGCCAACCCTTGCTGCCCCCTCCAGGCTGAGGGGGCCTGCCATGGTTCTTCAATAAAGAGTCCTGAGTGAACACTGGGGGGGCCAGGGTCAGCTACTCCTCTCTCCCAGAAGGCTGCTGCAGCCCAGACCTTCCGGCCCCCTCCCATGATCTCTGCCTCCTCCTCCATACCCCTCACTGCCCACCTCCCCCCTCCAGGGCAGGAAGAGAAACAGACATGGAGGCCCCAAGCACAGAGCCTGTCTGTTTATGGTTCTCTGTGAGTCCTGTCCGTCCATCTGTCTATCTGTGCGTGTCTGTATTATCTCCACACCAGGGGAAGGCAAGACTTCTCGTGTAAAAACCCAGGATGCAATTCTGACCAGTAGGCAGCTGTGCTGCTCAGTCTAACTGCAGAGAGTGGAGTGCAGCCTGAGAAAGCAGGCAGGCCCGGCTGGACCCTGAGGCCAAGCCGCTGTCAGGAAGCAGGCGTGGTCAGCAGAGGCAGTCGGTGGGCAACTCTGAGGAGGGAACATGGACTTTGGATTTAGTCTTGCTGCGTCCCAGCCCTTACTTGGTTAAGCTTCTTGATGTCTTTGAGGTTCAACTTTTTCATCTAGAAAATGGGGGTCGTGTCACCTACTCGTACATTGTGGATGGAACTGAAACAACACACAAGAGACTTAGTCCTGGCACATAAAAGACTCCAGCTGTGCAGACATTCCGAAGGCCACCAGGGGAGCCTCTGGTCCCCGGAGCACAGCTCATACCCACTGTTGGGGTGCAGTAGCCTGGGGTGCTCCTTCAGCATTTCAGGGCAAGCTTTAACAGCCCCAGGTCAACTCTCAGATCCCCCAGGGCGGGGCTGTGGCCCGGCTGCCCTGGCTGCTGGGTGGGCATGCCAAGACCTGCCACGGCCATCTAAGGACTGGCTCAGTGGGTCCTGGGGCTGTCTCACCCATCTCTCAGGCCAGGGGAGTTCTGCATGGCTCCCGGCCAGGGGTCTGGTTGCCCACATGTGATCAGAGCCATAGCTAGCTGACCCCCCCCATACCACACCTGGCCCTACGGCCACGCTTCCTGCCTGGCTCCCTTCTGCTAATCCCTTGTGGGATCTCACAAAGAACTGCTGCTCTGAGGACCTGCCTCCAGCCTCCCTTCTGCCCACAAGTCCCCACACTCAGCGAGCAGGCTGCAGGCTGCTCTCTCTGGCCCTGACCTCAGCACCCGCCTCACCCCTGCTCCCAGTGAGAGCAGAACACTCAGGCTGGGAACAGAGACGAAGGTTAAGGAGGTGCTTGCTCTCAGGGCTGCCTGAAAAGCGTGTGCCTCCTGAACCTGTGTGCCCTGCCCCTGCTCGCACGGTGAGCTGCTTTGCCCCTCGTTTGTTTGGCCCAAACCACATGCCCTGGGCCTTGTTTCTCATGTCTCTGGCCGGTAGTCAGCTCCAGGCTGCCAGGGGCAGGCACCGCCAGCACCACAGGGCAGGAAGACAGTGGGGAGGGGAGAGAGAGCTGGGGAGGTCCCTCTTTAAAAGGTCTATCAGGACTGTGACTCAGGGATCACTAGGCTTGAAAATACCTGTCCCTCTTGATGATGAAATACATGTTAATTTTAGAAAAATTAGAAACGAAATGATAACGAAAAAACATCATATACAGTCCCTCCACCCAGGGATAACCAGAGCTAATTTTCGCATTTCCTCTCAGTCTTTGTAAAGGACTCAACAAAACAAGCTCGGGTGCAAATTGGGGTTCTAGGGGATGTGGTGTCCCAGCCTTCACTTTTCACTATGCTTGGTCGTGTCTCCATGTTTTAAAACTCTCTGAAGAGGCTGCTGTCTCCTGGCTCAGACTGCGGCTCTGCAGAGGCCCTAGCAAGAGTCTTAAAGAAACGAACCAGCTTAGTTAGCATAAAGAGCAGAAAGGGACAAGGAGAAACAAAGGGAGGGTGCCGGCCAGGCCCTGGGCTCTCCACAGAGCTTTTTGCACGGCAGGTGCTCAGCCCGTCGGTGCCTCTGGGCACAGGGCACGTTCTTATTCCTCTCCCCCAACACGCAGCCAGGCCCACCCCTCTGGTACAGGTCACCCTCTCCCCCACGGTCCTGGGAGTCCGCCCCACACTTTTGCTTTCATGCCAAACCTCGTGTCACCGAACACCCTCTCTCGGGCAGGCGGGCTGCACTGTTCCTCAGAACCTGTGGGAAGCACCTGGACCTCAAGAGGCCCCGCCTGCTCTGGTGAAAGCACTGCACCTGGTGCATCTTTGATGAAAAGACGGTGTGGGGGAGTATACCCCCCCCAAGACGTAGCAGCTGCGTGAGTCCCGTCAACGAAGGGCAGGGGAGAGTCCAGAATCTTGGCCTGGGGGTGCCCCAGGACCCTCAGGATGGGCAGGGGAAGCATGACAGCTGTCTGCAGCTGGCCCCACACCAGGCAGGCCACTTCTGGAAGCTTCCACCCACTGATTTGGCCTTGAGAGTTGGTTGCCCAACATCTGACTCCTCCGTATCCCTATGAGAATCAGGGGATATGGAAGCTGCCAGCACCCACAGGCAGAGTGAGAGCACTTCAGCTCAAAGACGCAGCACCTGAGGGCAGACGTCTACCAGCTTCCCAAGGCCTGTGAGGGCTGGGTTCCGGGCAGCCGGAGCTGCAGAAAGGGCCCAGGGGTCTTGGTTAGGATCGGGGCTTTGCTGGTGCCCTGGAGCCACAGCACAGAGCAACAATTCCTTCCTGGGGCCAGCAGCCCTCTGCTTCACCTGGAAAAGAGCCTCCCCTCCACTTTTCAGCCAGGGCTGTTTCTGCGTATGGACCACAAGAACCAAATCCCTGCGCTCCAGCCAGCTGCCTGTCCCTTTTCGGGCAGAACATGCTGACCATACCCTGGCACCTGGCTGTGAGGAGAGAGCAGAGCACCCTGCGGAGACTGTCCCCTAAGGTGCTGGTGGAGGCTGGCCTGAGCCTGATCTGACATGCCTTATCCATGCAGGGCCTTTCCCAGAACCCATGCTGGGGGTCCTGGAGGAGAGCAGATGGGCGTGGCCAGAGGGCCAAAGCCCCCCCCCCCCGGGGCCCACCTGACAATCCTGAAGCAGAGACAGCAAGCAGAATGTGCGGCAGGACGATCATGCTCAGAATACCCTGCAGCGCCCTGGCACCCGCCCCACTGGTACAAGTGCTTCCTGCAAGTTCAGAGGCAGGTGGAAGGAGAGGGCAGGAAGAATGGGCCATGGGCTTCTTGCCTTCAGTCAGGAAGGCTAGGGGCCGAGGATAAAGGGATGATGGGGAAAAGCACAAGGCTCCTGGCAGGGACCTGTGCCTGCCACGGGGGAGAGAACAGTGCACGAGTGAAGTGCATGGTTCTTTATTCCCAAATACCCTTTGGGCAAGGCAGGGCTTCAGCAAGCAGGCTGCCCAAGAGGCGGTCTAGTGTCAGCCTGATCCTTCTTCACTGTCATGGCTCATGGGACTGGCCAATCAGAGGGAGGTGCTCATAGGGTCGAGAAACCGCCGGTTTTGCTCACAGGAGGTCAAGCATGTCCAGACGCACCAGCCCTGTCCCACGCCCTTCAGAGGCGCTTTGTGATCAGGGCGGCCTTTAGGCTACTAGTCATTTGCCAGACCAGGCTAGGGCTTTGGCCTTTGCCGGACACAAGAGCACAACCATGATGTGAACAGCAGACCAGATTTCCATCTCCAGACACAATCACTGATTTACTTCTGCAAACCGGAGCTGTCCAGTCTTGCAGGGTCAGACGGTGTAAACAAACCTGCTGCCAGGCAACTGAAAATATGGACAGGCACAGTCATCCCACAAAGAATGAAAACAAAACTGCTTTTGGGAAACCCGTCTCTGGCATCTAGAAACAGGTATGAGATCAACTTGTGCTTTTTGACATTTACTCTGTTTTCATCTCCTTTCCTCTTCTGCTAGAGCAGTGCCCAGATACCCCGAAGCCGACTCCTGATTTTCTCTGAATATCAGCTGCCAACCACACCACCCTAATCCACACTTTGGCATGATGTTTTTAGTGAAATTGGGTGCTTGTTTGAAAGACTGACTGTTTCTGCAACTGTCTAACAGTTAGCAAAAGGCCAAAGCACGAGAAGGCCCTTTCTTCCCCATCCTGGGGAAACTTCAGCTGGCCAGGAACTCAAGAGTGGCACGTCTGAGCCTGCCGCTGTGACAAGCAGTCCCCGGGACAAATTCAGGGGTGTGTGAAGACCGTGAGGCACTTCTTCCCGGAACCGCTTTTCTTCCCAAGGGTTGTTCTAGGTCTGGGACCTCTGAAAACTCGCCCTTCCTAGCCCCAACGGCGGAGTTTGGGTGGGTCCCCGCCTTTCCAGGGACCCTCACCGGTGACTAGCGGGCGGGTCCAGCCTCCTTCCCGGGGAGGCCTCCCTCACCGAGCGGGGCACCGGGGGCAGGACCCGCCCGCCCGCCGCCCCGGGCGCCCGCCCCGCTCCGCGGCAGGCCTCCAGCGCGCACGCAGGGCCCACGCCCAGCCCCTCACCGGGCTCCAGCAGATGAGCGCGTCGGTGTCCGGGTCGCTCACGAGGGTCCACAGCTTAGTAAGGAAGGCCGGGACGTTGCTGGGCCCCGCCGCACCGGGGCCCGCGGGCAGATCCATGGCAGGCAGTGCGAGGAGAAGCCGAGGTAGCGACCGCGAGGAAGGCCCAAGGACCACGCTAGAGCCACCGCCGCGCCTGCCGCCCAGGCCGCGCCGCCGCCGCCCGCTGCGCACACACAGCCCCGGGGCCTGGCATGGCCGCCGCCATCTTCCGACGGGCGCGTTCCCGGCAGCGACGCCCGCGACGCAGCGGCGCGCACGCGCAGGCGGCCCCGCCCCGTGCGCCTGCGCATGCCGTCCCCGCCCCCGCTGTCCGCCAATCGAGCCGGGGCGGGGCCGGCCGTGCCCTCTGACCCGGGCCCCGCCCCGCGCGCGCACGCGGCCGAGTCGCTGCCGGAAGAGGCCGTTCGGGGACAGAGCCGGCGCGCGGCGGAGCATGGCGGGGACGCGGGGCGCGCAGCCGGAGAAGCGGCCCGCGGAGCTGGAGCCGGAGCCGGGGCCCGAGCCCGAGGAGGTGGGCGCGGGGTCTCGGGGTGTTGCGTGGGGCGGCGGGGCGGCGGGGCCGGGGTGCGGCCGAGGCCCGCGCGGCGTGCACGTGGGCGCCGGGGCCGGGGCGCGGGTGCTGGTGCTGCGGGCGGGGTCCGCCGGGTCCCACCGAGGGCTGCGGGCCCGCTGTGCTCCGGGCGCGGCCGGCGGCGGCGAAGGGACGAATTGGCTCCCCCGGACACGGTCGGGGGTGTGGGAACCTGAGCGCTGTCCCGCGAGGCTGTCGCTGGAGCCGGAGCATGGGGGGGTCGCAGGCAGAGGACAGCTGTGCAGAGGGGTGGTCCGGCGTCAGGGAGCAGTTCTGGGGCTTGAAGAACAGTGTCTGAGAAGCAGCTGGGAGGGGAGGCTGGGGCGTCTGGTCTGATGGCACATCCCTTCCTTGGAAAAGGCAGGGGGCCACCCCCAGCAGGTACTCATGTACTGTTGACTTGTGCTATTTCATTGTCGAGCTATCTGTCCAACTATAAGAAGCAAAAATGACAGGATGAAAAACGCGGATAGAACCCACTGTCTGGCCACCTCAGTGGCTGCATTGGCTATTGTCCTTAGCTGGTGGCCCGACAAGGCCACTGCCCCACTCAACTCTGGCTTGGTTGGGGGTGTCCAATTGAGCCTCTCACAGCCGACTCCTCTTAAATGCACTGGTTGAGGTTGTCACTTTGCTTTGTGAAATAGACTCACTTCCCAGCTTCCCCGTGACCCCCAGCTGGCCAGCAGCCTCCTGGGTGCCTGGACTTGGCTGCTTCCTCGAGTTGGCTCTGTCCTTTTCAGGAGTTAGTTGTGTTTGCTCCCAGACTGTTTTATGCCCTGTTTCTTGCTGTTGTGTGGCCAGCTAGATGTTAGAGCTAAAGCTTGTAAGAGAGTTGTGCATGGGAAACTGGAATTGAATGTTGTGGCACAGCTGATGAACGCAGGCTGTGGTTAGGTGGGATAGTTGTAAGGTATCAGAAAAGGGGGAAATCTAGGCTTCTGCATTCAGATTGCTTCAGATTCTCAGTTCCACCTTAGCGGCCTGCGCAGGCCCTCAGGGTGGAGTGACAGCAGACAGCTCGAGGGAGGGCAGGTAGGTGGGTGTGAGCCCCCTGGAAAGACAGGCGAGGCTCCTGGGTTCCTGGAACTTCAGGGACGCACCTTGTTCTCTATTTTTGTGTAGTAAAGATGCCTTATTTAATAGTTGGCATAGATTGGCTGATACCCATCTCAGGGCCCTGGGCACTTAAGGACACTTCTCCTGAGGCACATCCCAGCGGCTTCCTCGGGAACACTATGCCTGGGGGCTGTTGTAAAGCGTCATCACCAAGAAAAAAACCACAAAACTGCAGAAACACAGTACTAAATAGACCACCAAAAGGCCAGAGACTAGAAGGCTGTGTGCGCCTGGCCTGACCTCAGCTGGGAACATGCGTGCGTTAGCGGGGAGTCACGGGGCTATGGATAAGCTCAAGCGAGCGGGCAGATTCACGGGTGACGCGGACCGACTGGCCTGCGCCATAGGAGCCTTTGCACCCTCTGGCGTCTCCTCAACCAGCCTCTTAACCAGCTTAGCTGTTGGTCCCGTTCTCAAGGGATCAGGACTTACACTGCAGGGGGTCAGAGCCGGGGGGTTCTGCTCCTCACCCCTCTTCCCGGTGCACTCACGGCTCTGGGGGCTGGTTCTGCTGACGGGAACTGAGCATGGGCCGTGAGTACGCTGTCCCTCTTGATGGACCAGGAAGCAAAGTGCCCCTTCCAGGGCAGGGCCTGTGCCCTCAGCAGAGGTGGAAGAGAAGGACTGAGCAGGTGGGGTGGTTCGGCGGGGCGGCCTGCGGGGGTCCGGCTGTGGCCAGCCCTGTGCTTCCTTGCAGCGCTCTCTCTGCCTGCCTGCTCCCGGCCACCGTGAAGCCAGCGACTCCGGCCTCTCTGACAGTGAGGAGAGCATGTTCTCAGGCCTAGAAGATTCCGGCAGTGACAGTGATGAGGACGGCAACGAGGGAGAGAAGGGGGCCAGCAGCGACGAGGGCCATTGCGGGGCAGAGAGGAGCACCGAGGGGCAGTCGCAGGTGGGTGATCCATTGGCTCTGGGGTGCTGGGTGTCCCTGGGGCCCATCTGGGGTGAAGCAGAGCCTTGTGTTCGAAGGCAGGGCTGGTCTGTGCCCCAAGACGCAGGTTTTCAACTACCTTGTGTGTGTCACTCTCCAGGGAGCTCCAAGCCTCACGGGACGCAGGAGAATCCTCCAGACCTGCTGGCCGTCGTCTCTTCCGGGCTGGAGCAGGTTCCTGTGCGAGCGCCTCGAGTAGAGCAGGGCAGGGACTCAGCTGGGTGTGCACGTCGCCCCCCAGGCTGGGGGTCTGAGTGATGGGGAAGGCAGATCCCACTCTTATGTGAAAAACGTGGGAGAAGAGCCTGGCTTAATTGGAGTTTAAAGTCAGTGATTTCCGGAGTCTCCTGAACTAGTCGATAACAAATTCCCAGGACCAGCACAGAGGTTCCACCGGAAGCCCCCACACGGGGCGGGTGGGTGGGTGCTGGGCCTTCTGGGCTTCATCTGCTTCCTAAGGGGATCTGACCTTCCACCTCGGACATGGCCGACGTGGCTGCGTGGTGCAGAGAGGCGGTGCCTCGTCCTCCTTAGAAGTGACGTGAGCTGCATGGACTCTGGTTTCCCATGACCTCGTACATGGGAGGCAGGCACTCAGCTGCTGAGCTGGACCCGCTGAATAGTTCCAGCACTGTCCAGTATGTCGAGTGAGAGCGGCCGCTGCCGTCAGTGCCCTGGCCCCTGGCCGGAGCCCACAGTTAATAACGGAGCTCACACGTCTTTCTGGGTCTCCCCACTTTTTATTTTTTATTTTTTCAGGAGGTACTGGGGATTGAACCAGGACCTCATACCTGGGACGCAGGCACTCAGCCACTGAGCTGCATCTGCTCCCTCCTACCACTTTTTACAATCGAGGGTTCCTACCCTTCGATGTAAACTTTTTTTTGCTCGCCTGATTAAAGTAGGTAGCGTGTACCGGTATCTGCAACCATGCCAGGGTGCACAGTAACAGGCTGGGCTTCGCCACGCTGGCACTGCCCTGCCAGGGCCGGGGCTCAGCCCTGGCAGCCTTCAGGTGGCCTGCCTGCGAGGTCCCTGCCCAGCAGTGGAGAGGAGAGGGTTGGGTGTTGGCTGTCGCGGGCTGAGCTGGCCTGTGACGAGTGCCCTGGGGGCTCGGCCGGGGCATCAGCTGGACCCCGGTGGGGACTTTCTCTTCTCCATTACGACTCTCTCGACCAGGAGAGGTTTGAGGCGAGGGGCTGCCTTCCACTGCCCCAGCCAGGGTCTGTCGGGCTCCCCCTGTGTGAGGCCTTCCAGCAGCTTACAGCAGAGCTATCCAGCTGTCCCGGGGCTGCTCTGTGGCCGGCGCCCCTCGGCGTGGTGGTCTGTAGGTGCATGGATTCAGGTGGGCTCTCGTTGCCCTGAGCAGGCACTGGCCTTGCCCCGAGCACGTCCCCGGGGGTGGGCACCCCCTTCTTGCACTCTCGTTCCCGCCAGGCCCTTGTCAGGCAGCGTGGTGCTGGCCCCTGTCCGCCCCACTCCAGGGTGTGCGTCCTGTCTCGCTTCTGCCTCGTCCTGGGCCCACCCGCATCCCCCTGCTCTCCTGCAGGGCGTTGGCTCGTGGCCTCGTCGGTCCTGGGAGCTCTCAGAAGCTGCTGAGCCTCTTCCCACCCGGGCCCCGTTCCTGTGTCCAGGCAGCCGGTCTCCAGCTTCTTGGGGTCTTTCTGGGGTGTTCTTTGCATGGCCGAGCCGAGGTGTATGCGCAAAGCGTTTGATTGTTTCCTGACAGCAGGGAGCAGGAGCTTGCGGGGTGCGGGTCATGCCTGTGGCGCAGCCTGTGGCCCCCCGGGTGACAGCGCTCGCCACCTTTTGCCGTTACCCCTGGGTGACAGCGTGTCCGCTTGTTGTGCCCCGGGGTTCTTGGGAGGAGTTCCGAGCAGTGTCTGGGTCAGAGCGGGGCATGCTTAGTTGTGACAGGAATTCCCCTCGCAGCAGCCACAGCTCTCGGCCGAGCTCACACCTGCCCCCACTGTGAGAAACGGCTCGTGTGGCGTGACGCCGCTGCCGATCGCCGAGGTCTGCTTCCGTCACTGTCGCGTGGGCAGGCGCACCTCTGAGCTGCGCACCTGCGGCTCCGCGGCGCGGCCTGCTGTGTGCGGGGGCTGCGGCCTCTCCCGAGAGCTTCGCCCGGCCCTGCTCCCCACCCGTGGCCGTGCGGCCCCGTGGACAGCCCCACACAGGCGCGAGCGGGGCCGCAGCGAGTGCTCAGGCCCCTCCTCGCTCGCCTGCGGGGCCGCTTCTTGCTGCGTTTGAGTCAGTCTTCGCGGCTGTGCGGGTCCCTCGGGGCTCAGAGCTGCCGTTTGTGACGTGGGTCCCAGGCCTGGGTTCTCCCCTGGGGCTTGTGGCCAGGACGGAGCCTGGACTGTAGGTAGGGCCCAGCTCACTCCTGCGGGCTGCGGGAGGGGCCCCTCTGCGAGCACGGGCGCCTCGGGGGCTGCTGGTGCCTGCCCCCCTGCCCCTGCCCTGGGGGTCATGCACGTGTGCTGCCACGCCTGGCCAGGCCGCCTTGCTTCTCCCTGAGGCTCTGCCACCGTGGTTGGTGGCCCCGCCCTAGCCGGACTTGGCTGCCCTGGCGGGGGCAGGACCTGCCTCCAAAGCCGCTTCCTGCAGTCCCCCCCCCCTCGCCCGCCCCCAGCAGCCCCATCATGCCCGGCAGGCAGGGCCGGGCCAGCCTCGGGCGTCCTCGGTTGCAAAGGTGGGGTCACGGCCGGCAGCGTCTCGCCAGGCCCAGGTGCAGCATCCTCGCCCCCATTCACTTCTCTCTCTTCCAGTTTGTAAATTGAAAACAATGCACCCTGCTCAAGCCCGGAGGAGGCCTGCCCCTTCCCCAAGCGCTCGGCCTCGCCGCTGCCCCCTGGCGGATGCCGCCCGCCCTGCACGTCGGGGCCCACGGCTGCTTGGGCTTTGGCTGCGCCGCGGTCGGTGGCCGCTGCGTCCTAGGACCCGGTTGCGGGGCTGGTGCTGCAGTGGACATTTCCATCTTCCCACTGACATTGCGTGTCTGTTGAATGTGCGCCGCAGCCCCAGCTGCAGGCTGCTGGACCCTGCCCTGCTGGGAAGGGTTCCTGTGGGGCAGGGCTGAGAGGCGCCCAGAGGGGCTGCCGGCCTGGGGCAGGTGAGCAGCCTCCGGGTGCTGTGTAGGAGGGAAGTGAAAGCAGAATTCTGCCTCACTCCCGGCCTGGAGAAAAACTTAACCTTTTGTCCTTGTGCTTACCGGAGGGGGACACAGGCTTCTGCGGGGTGGGCCACGCTCTCGGGTTTACTGCCCCCAGGGGTGAGAGGTGGGGCTGGCTTTCCCATCAGCACGGGCGCCAGCAAACCCGATCTGGCCTGAGCCTGCCTCCCCCATCCAGGAGAATCTCTTTTCCAGGTTAGGGTCTGAGTTCTGGCTGCGCCCACTTGCTGACCTGGAGTGGTGGGGCTGCTTGGAGCCAGGGGATGCAGGGGTGAGGGGCCCTAGTGGCCACAGCTCCACACTGCCCTGGATGCCTCAGGGTGGGGGTCGCCCTGAGGAGTGGACCCCCAAGCCCCCAGGTCGGGGCTGAGCCCACAGCCAGGTAGGCGTGTGGGGGCTGCGGCGGGTCAGGGGCTGTCCAGAGGATTTCCGGCCACTGGCGAGTGCAAGGGAGGCTGGCAGTGGGGTGGGTTTGGCACCCAGCGGGCCCCGGCTGTCTCTGGGGGCCTGGGGGTGGGCACAGCCGGGTCCTGGCAGAGGGGACCTGGGTGGGGGCTGGGTGCTGAGGCTGGGACAGGTTGGATGCGAGGAGATTGGGGTGGCGGGGTATCCCCAGGGCCCCAAATGTACCCACCACGGAGTCAGGGGCCAGGAACCTACCCAAGTTCAGAGGGCACTTTGCAGCCTGTGACTGGTTGCTCTCTCTCCACAGGCTGGATCTCTTTCTCCAAGGACGGCAGCAGTGGGAAGACCCCGGCACGAGAATGAGTATGTGGAAGACAGCTCGGATGAGGAGGTGGGCTTGTGCGCTCCCTGCCACGCGGGGTGGACAGGGCGGGGGTTTGCCTGCTGGTGGGCTGCTCTGGGGAGGGGTCTGTGCCCGGCTGGCACAGAGGGCCTGTGCTTTGGTTTCCGAGGGCCACCCAGCTCCTGGGGACTGGCACGGGTGGCGGCCACACCCTGTGGCGGCGTCCTGAGCAGGCTGGGAGCAGTGGTGTGGTCAAGCCTTGCATTGGACGCAGGGCCGAGTGTGCCACATCCCCCCGGCAGCAGCCCTGACGTGGGGCTGGGGCCACGGCCGCTGGGTCTCGCCGTCTGCAGGGCTCTCGGCACAGAGGTGGGGGCGTGGGAGGCCTGCCCCTCCCCGCGCCCAGCCCCGCTGCGCCCTGACCCCGGCCTAGTGCCCGGAGCTGGCGGCCTGCGCAGGGCTGGCCTTCCTGCCTGCCTGGGGAGGCCCCTGGCCTTTCCGGGAGGGCCCTCCCCGCCGCAGGCCCCTCCCCGCCGCTCTCTGGCAGCGGCTGCACGCGCCTTGGCCGCCCGCCTGCTCCCGTCTCTGCCGTGTGCTCGGAGCAGAGACAAAACAAAATAAATTGGTTTCCTGGCCGTGCGGCCGTGCTGGGCTCCTGCCCGCCTCCCCCCTCCGGGGCGTCCTGGCGGCGGCCACATCCTGGCGCTGCTCCTGGGCGCGCGGGGCGGGGGCGGGGTGCTCGCGGCCCGGGCTGCCCTGCGGGGGCTGCTTGGTGGTGGGCAGCCCGCCGGGCCGGGAGGAAGCCGGCGGGGGCCGCAGGGGCTTCCTTGGCGATGACTATCCCATATGTGGGCCGTGAGTGACGGCAGAGCCCCCCACCCGCCCCGCCTCTGCCCGCGCAGCCGCCGGGCGGCCCGAGGGGGCGGCAGAGCTCAGCTTTCAGGGGCCAGGCCAGGACCGTGCAGATGCTTCCGCCTCCCCCGAGAAGCCTGGGGGGCTCGGGCCTGCCGTGCGCGCGCCTCTGCCTCCTGGAGGTGCTGGGGCTGCTGCTCGGGCTGAAGCGGCCGTAGGGTCTGGGGGCCTCAAGTCACTGGGTCCGTTTGGGCCTTGGGGGGCAGGGATGAGGGTTGGGAGGCGTTCTGGGCTCCAGTCATGGAGCGTTTAGCGCCCGCTGGGCTGCCCGCCCCTCCCCAGCCACGCTCGGGGGCCCTTCCCAGGTGTCTGCTCCCCCACCCATGTCGTGCTCAGCACCCGGGGGGCCACGTCGCCCTCTGCGGGGCAGGGTGCCGTCCGAGCCTGCTGGTGGGGTTGGTCTTGGGAATGGGGTCAGCCTGACAGCACAGATCCCTCCTCCCAGGCTCGCCTTGGGGGTGGCCGAGGGTCCCAGGACCCCGGCTGGCCGCCGGATTGCTCCGGCCAGGCACGGCCGCGTGGAAAAACAGACTGGCTGGGCCGGCGCTGGCGTGGCGGGTGGGTGCGGCCGGCGGCAGCGCCGGGACAGGCCCACGCGGGCCGGGCCCGAGGTTGCTGTGGACGGGGTGTGGCGCACTGGACCCCGGGGGGATGCGCCCCTGGCCACCACCTGGCCTGGCAGGTGGGGGGCCGGGGCCTGGCCCTTCAGACCGCTGGCCTGCTGGGGACCCTGACCCGATGGCGCTGAGTCTGATGAGCCTTTCTCCGGGGAGCGCTTGGACCCCCAGTCCCATTCCCCGGTTCAGGCCCAGAGCGGTGCAGGGATCCCAGGGGCCAAGGCCGGCTGCACCCCCTCCCCGCGCCCCACCCCCTGCCTCACAGACGTGATCTCATCCTGGGAGGTGGGCCGGTGGGGGCGGAGCAGCCCCTTCTGCTCTGACGAGCAGCGGTGAGAAACTGAGGCTTCGGCTGGGGGAGGGCAGCCTTCCGCAGTGCGTTTGTCCAGGAAGCCTGGCCAGGGCGAGGGGCCGGTGGCCCCCGTGATCTTGGCCAGGAGAGTAGAGGAGCCGCCCCCGTGGGGCCTCTGGGACTGAGCTGTCATCAGGTGGGGGGCTGGGGCCAGTGGGGGGCTGGGCTGTGCCCCCGGTCCCCCTGCCCACCATCGCTCAGGCCCCGTGGGGCCGTGCTGGCCGCCAGCCTCCAGCGTCCGCGATCCCCTCTGCTCTCGCGCCAGGCGTCGTTAATGGCCTCTCCCAGCTACTGAGCCGGCAGCTGCCTCCCGTGCTGGCCGCCTCGCTGCCTCCCCCCGTGTGGGGCGGCAGCGGCTCCGCGGCCGCAAAGCGCACTCGGGTTTCCCGGTGTGCTGGGCTCTCCCTGCTGTGGGGAGCGCAGGCGCTCAGGTGACCAGGCACGAAGGCCGCCCTGTCCCCCGCAGAGCCGGCACCTCCAGCCTGCGCCGCCCTCCCTCTGCCCTAGCCGAGGCGTGCTGGGGCCCGACGCCCCCCGTGCTGCCCAGCGTATGGCCTGCCCCGTCTTCCGGGACTAGTGCGTGGCCTCCTTTGCTTCGGGGGCCGCTGTGAGGTGCCCAGGGCCCTGGTGAGGGGCTGGGCCTGCTCGGGCCAGCCTGGTCTTGTGGGCGGCAGGGTGCTCGGACAGGGCTCCTGGGGGGGGGGGCTCTGCCTGGGGCTGGGGACCCTGCAAGGGGAGTGATGCAGAGTGGGGGCACAGGCTGGGCTGAGGGCATCTTCTGGGGTGCCGGGGGTTGGGGTGGAGAGTCTGAGACAGTCTGAAACACCAGGGACCCCAAACTTTAAAGCGTTGGGTCCATCTGTCTGAAGAGGGGCTCTGAGGGGTTCAGCCTTCGGGCAGGCTTGGGGGCAGAGTGGAGAGCAGTGGCTGGACTCGGGTGGGGGCCACAGCTATGCCCCTGCCTCTTGCAGGGCCAGCCCCTGGACAGGATGCCCTTGGGGCCCTGGGGCAGGTGGGGACGGGCCCTCAGGCTGCGGGAGCAGAGCCGCCTCTGTGGCACCCACGCCGCAGACTCTTCCCAGCCACCGAGGTGCCTGTAGAGGTCTGAGCATGTGTGGGTGGGGTGCAAAGCTGGGGGGTGTGGGCCTCTGGCCGGTTTTGTGCCTGGGGAGCGGGAAGAGGCTGAGCAGGACCTGGCCCTCTCCCCTTTGGTTCTGGCTCCGATCCTGCTAGAACCTTCTGACGGGTCAAATGCAGCAGGTGAG
>JAQZBX010049238.1:0-19984 GCA_029593785.1 Cabassous unicinctus | reverse complement strand
AAAGGAGTATCAGGATCCTAAAAAAAAAAAAAGCAAATCTCCTGAGTTACTGGGCATCAGAGAGGCAATACGAGAGTTATAAAAACCAAAACCATAAAATCCCCCCAATACCACTCAGATGATTGGGGCAACCGGATTGGGAATAATGTGGAAGGGTTGGTCAATGCAATAAAAGCAGCCTCTGCCTTATAAAGTATGAGCTACAAAACAAAGGCTAGGGCAAATGAGAGATGAAGAGTATAAAGAATGTTCCCTTTGATGCTTTTATCATTGGAAAGCATTGTCACATAACTTAACTGTCCAGGTACCCAGTATAGCCTGGACTGAAATTTCCTACTTTCAAATGAAATGATTTGACCATAAAGCACCTACCAAAGTACAAGGCACAGGACTCTGAGGAGGGTAAAGAGAGGATTCAGTAAGACCCAGATTTGCTACAAACTAAAGAAAAAGGGAAAGTAAGGAATTGTGCCTTGTATTTCAATTTAATTTCATTTATTTCAACAACAAAAAAAGTATTTATATATTGTTCCAATGGATATCAAATTAATCATTTCAGAAAATCTTGAATCTCGGGACAGGCCATAACCACCTCTTTTAACCCCAGCCCAGCGTAATTCCAGGCACTTGGAAGGTTCTAATAAATGGTTTGCTGGACTACTATTATATTTGTTTAAATATATATCATGTACATAAATATAAACAATTCGAAGTATATTCTTCACCTAGAAGGACTTCTAGCTTTCGCTTCCTGGAAACTGGAAGGAACCTCAGGAAAACAGATCTTTCAGCACAATTGCTGTTTTTTAACAGTAGGTAGAAACAAGACTTTGAGACTGTTTTAGATTCAAGAAATCACATATAGCCTTCCAATACTATTCAAATGAGAGAGTATAAGAAGATATGCCTAGAAGTCGATTTAAGAAATATAAGCCATTAAAACCCACTGACTACCAGTTGGTTTGGGTCTGGCAAAAGTCATATTTTCTTCATTCTATTGTCTTTGATAATGAGTGGAAGAGAGAGACCCAAAGAGAAGTGAGCCCCTAAAGGGAGATGATATGGCTAGCTCCCTTTGTCCTGCCAGGGTATATAAATTAGCACTTAAGGTCCTGAGGAAAAGAGCATACACATATGGATTTGCAGTTTATTCTTCCTCATTCTGACATGGTCAGGAGAATGGCTGTAAAAAGCTGAGCAGCACAGCCATGGAATAAAGTTGTGGAAAGACTTCTGAGGAAAACAGCAAATTAACTTGCGTAACTTTTGTTGGTCCATTAAAATTTGTCATTTGTCTCCCTTAATAGCTTGAGCAATAATGTCGCAATGCATCCTCTCTAATTTCAACAAGTGTCAAAATGGAAATAAAAGGCATTAACTATTTTTTTCTTAAGTAAAACCAGGGAACCAATAACAAATGAGCTTTCTCACATATAATTGCCTTGGTTTCAAAATTATTTTGTGTTCTTCAGTAAATTCTACTTTAAAATTTAGCGAGTTATTAAAATTTTACATTTTTGTTCATTTAAAAGTTATTTTATAATTGGTCAATCATCATCTTTTTCTTTCATTATTATATTTTGTCTCACATAATTGAAGTTTTCTAACATTAATTTAACAAAAAACAAACAACCTAAAAAATTTTTATATATATATATATATATTCACAAAAGGCGTCTAATCTACTACCTATCATTTAAGCTTATGTAATGATTACATAATATGCAATGATTTGAAAAGAGAATGTGTATATAGGTTTGTTTCTGCATATTCAACCAATTCTAAAATAACTTTTGAAAGAGTTAAACCAACAATGCATACTTCAGTTAACAAGCAAAACTGTCAGGCAGCATTTACTAAATAAATCAAATCTGTCTACCTGGCAATATCTTAATTCCTTTCCGAGAGTCAGCAAAACATCATCTTCTCTGTGAAGTCTTTCCAATCACCTTTCCCCAACCTCTAGGCAGTTAGGTGTCTCTAATTCTCCAGTGGCACCTTGTGTGAACCTACATAATGGTAATCACTTTGTTGTATTTATATATCTAAGGGTCTGTTTTCTATTGGATTGTAAGCCAGTAGAGGGTGAAAACTTTGATAAAAAGTGCTTTTTATTTACTAATCCTCAATGCCTAGTATAATACCTGGGCAGAATGAATGAGACTTCTTGAATAAATGAGTTTTCCATATGGCTATGACTAACTCTTTAGCTATATAAACTTTTAATTTATATTTCTGAAAAACAGTTTTCTAAAATTGATTATGCAACTCTATTACACTAAACAAAAGTTCAACTTGTCTTGACAGCTCAGTATTATCATTTTTGGTGCTCATTTTTGTAGATATATTGGTAGATGGTATTGGACTTGGGACCAAAGACACCCTACTGACCCTAGAACTTAATTTTTTTAAAGTACCAGATATTTGTTTGGTTTTTGTTCAATTGTGTTATCACTTGTCTCTAATAATCACTTGGCTATAGAGATTACTTTCTGCATCTTAATTTATCACACTCTACCTAAGATTAATAAAAATAAATCTAGTAAAATATAGAAACTGCTTCATTATAGCTCCATTCCCTTCTCCCTCCTCTGTGCTATTATTGTCATAAATTTCTATGTATATTATAAGCCCAATAATACAGTGTTATAAATATTGTTTTATACAATCTTATTTCACTTAAAGAAGTTAAGGGAAGAAAGAAGACAAATATATTAGAGTCTTTTATATTAACCTACACATTTACCATTTCTGGTACTCTTCATTTTTCCCTGTGAATTCGATTTACTCTCCTTGCTCCAATACAGCTCCATCCTCCCCCACCAATCTTTAGTACTATTATTGTCATCTTAATATTCCCTGGTCAGCTGATTTATGACAAAGGTTCAAAGGCAATTCAATGGAGAAAGTCTTTTCAACAAATGGTGCTGTAAAATGATGACAGTATATCGCAATGTTTACACATATGAAAGGGTTTTACAAACTGTCAAGTAGTAGTTTAATATAAGAATTATTATATAAGACCTATACTAGCTTTGCCACCTTGCAGATTGAGCCATAGTACTTGTCTTACTCCCCTTCCCCGATCCCACTGTTATTGCTAAAAACAGACACCCAAACACACCAAAGTGCACTGTGCTCTTAGTGGAAATACAGGACATGCTCATTTTCTGAAATAGATAGCCTGAAACCCAGAAACTGAAGCTTAGTCTTTGAAAAATTTTCTACCGACACTGAGTTGCATAAAAATTAGCTAGATTGCTGCATACATGAGAAATTTACTTTAGAGAGGGACAGTCAGATGAAGCATTCATAAATATTCACCAGAAACCCTGTTACTCAGCCTTGATGGGAAGTCACACCCTGATAAAAGACAACATATTCCAATTACTTCATCAGTGCAAATCCCGTAACTAAATATTTTCCTTCTATCAAAATGGCAAACCAGTATCTAAATTAATAGTCATAGAAAAAGATCGATTTTTATCAGCTGTCCATATTCAATTTTGTTTTTCTAAAAAGATGGGGGGGGGGAGGAGGATAAATAAATAAATCTTTAAAAAATAAAAAATAAAAAAAAAAGGTGGAAAAGAAGAAACAGATCTTAGAGAAACTGAAATTTTTATTATCTAAATCTTCTGTTGTCAGTAGGTACCACAGTTACTCCCAGTTTTGTATATATTGCAATGTATACAATGCCACTGCAATGCACACAAGTTAAAGACAAGTTTCTCTAAACACCCCTAACTGGCAGGGTACGGGACACTGACCAGAACAAAAAGACTAAGACAACTTGCAGACACTTTTCTATATTCTAAAATATTGCTTAATGAGAACATACACATACATTGCATATATATACACACACACACTCATACACATACATACATATATACCCTAAAGGAATTCTAGCCCATATATTAAAATTTAGGATTGAAATTTCTATCTCATTCACTGCTTTTTTTTTTTCATTCTCAACTGATATTTATTTCCAGAGGTTTTTTTTTTTGACTGATATAAACAGCAAAACATTTTCAGACTTACCCAAAACACCCATGTGGGAAAGCATAACATTTGAAAATTAGCTCAGAGTTGTAAAAGGGGTTTTGTCTTCAGTGTGAAGGGAAGTCACTGTCAAAAATGAACTGGAAGCTCCCACCTCCAAGCTCTTGTTTACTCTACTTGATGGGTACATGGGGGGAAAACTACCAGTGAATCCTCTCAGTAGTAACTGAAAAAATAGTTTATCTGCCTTGCTCAGGATCTCCTCTACTCTAATTTTAACATGTATTTAAAGTAATTCCATCATCTTTACACATTCAAGATCTTTCTTGTTTATTCCTCCACAGGCTACTGCATAAACTCCTAAAAATGTTTATTTTGCCTTTAATTTAACAGATTGTGCTTCCCCAATCTAGAAATAATAATAATAGCAATAAAAATAATAATAGGTTCTGAAGTTCTACTTTATAAATCACACATGATTGTAAAGATGCTGAAAATAGAGACATCACCAAAACACTATAACCTCACTTAACTTCTAACATGCTTATAGTGTGAAACCTTAATTTAGAAACCAGAGAACAAATTTTCCTTATATATATAATTTTTAAAAGCTCAGTTTAAAAAACATACTGTGGTGATGTTTCATTACACAAATCTAAAATAAAAAAGATGATAAAACTCCTTATAGCTCATATTTGATAGGACTTATAGAAATCCACATATGAAAAACATAACTTATGCGTTAAAAATATAAAGAATTTCGGGGTTTGAGGTAGTTATATCACAAGGGAAAAATCCCACCTAAAGAAAAAGGTAAATAGTAATAATCATAGTTGTTGATCAACTGTAACAGAACTTAATATTTATAACAGGTTTTTCTTTCTCATAACTGTTCATAGAGGAGCTCTGCATACAGAAAAAAGGGTGATTCCAGAGTATGATACAGCTAACTTGGACACAACTCTGAGGCAAATATGCAGTTAACACTATTTAGCTAATGCCCTTTGTTCAAGCTATTTAAGTACCTTCTATAAATATTAGCATTCATTTTTCTATAATAATCCTACAACAGAGACTCTAGAGATTTACAGAGAGGACAAAGAAGTTAAAAACAATTTTACTTTTAACTTCAAATGCGGAAATGAAAATGGCCAAGGGATGAATCTTGGGTTAAAATTAGTATTAATTCAATCCACAGAGAGTAATTTCTCCTTCTGCCCTTTTCAGTGTGGCCAAACTGGTACATGATGTAGCCATCAATAAAAGACATTAAATCCTTTATCTATATCATTTTATGATACCCTGGAAAGACACACCATAATGTAACTCTGGAACACAGTGAAAAATTAACTTGGTACCTAAGGCACCAAAGAGGCCTTATTCATCCACAGGCTCAGTCTTAAGGAAAAGTTTCAGGTATAACAGACCACCTCCTTGGAAATCATGCCAATGCCTGCCCAGTAAAAAAATCAAGGCAGCTAAAATCTCAAGGGTATTTACTGAATAATCAAGTGCCTGTATGGCTTTTCAGCCCAGTGGGCAGACATTCTGCTAAAAAACATTGAAAGCATTTTTTTTTTTTTTCTTTTTAAGGGTAAAAGAAAAAAGTGCTATGTCAATTAAAAGAAACTGCCAGCATTTGGGGGTTTCACCAGCAACTGACTTCCAATACAGGCAGTGTGAAGATGCATATCCTGATAAGCAGGGAAACCAAATGATAGAAATTATTTTACCAGTTTTTAGACCTTAAATAAAATAATGGTCTTAAATGAATTAATCATAAAGAATATGCTTCCCCAGAGCAGAAATATTTTTCAATTATAGGAAAATAATAATGGTATACCCTTCAAGAAAATATGTACCATTTCAGGATTAAATCTCATAACTAAAAACTGTTCTAAGGAAGGAATTCAATTAATTTTAGTAACCCTTTAAACCACCATTAATGTAAGTTCTTTTCTCAAGAAACTAGGGAAAAAGAAGGTACAGAAGGGAAGGAAAATATAGATGAAAAATAGTTCAACTAAAAAATAAGAAAACTGCATGTCATTGGCAGAGTGCCTTTTCAGACTTGTGACTGCTCTCTATCCTCAGATGTGTATTATAATTACAGTCCAAAATGTGGGAAATGTTAGTGATAAATCCTGCAAGCTAATGGATGTTGCAGGCATTCTAGTTTTATGGAAACTCTTGGAAAGTTGCATGTAGCATATCCTATGTTCTTTAAAGTATTATTTAGCAAGATCCTGCTTCAAGAAACTCAGTAGCCTAAGAGAGTTTAGTTAGTTATTAAATAAATATTTATTTAGGACCTGCTACTTACCAGGTACCAGGCTAGGTACTGGGGGTATGGCAATGAACAAAACAAAGTCCATGCTTTCATGGAGTTTACTTTCTAATAATGGGGGAAGACAGACAGTAAATGTATTAGTCAGCCAAAGGGGTGCTGATGCAAAATACCAGAAATCAGTTGGTTTTCATAAAGGGTATTTATTTGGGGTAGAAGCTTACAGTTACCAGGCCATAAAGTATAAGTTACTTCCCTCACCAAAGTCTGTTGCCATGTGTTAGAGCAAGATGACTACCAACATTTGCCAGGGTTCAGGCTTCCTGGGTTCCTCTCTTCGGCTCATTTCTCTCCAGGCTCAGCAACTCTGTTTTCTCCACAAGGTCAGCTGTAGACTATGAGGCTCTCTAGACTTTGCTTCTCTCCACAAGGCCAGCTGTAGACTATCAGGCGACCGGCTCTGTCTTTCTTCCTGGGGCTCAACTACTCTGCTCCTCTGTGTGCTTACTTCCTGGGCTTCAGCTCAAAACTCCAGCATCAAAACTCCAACATCAAAACTCCAGCATCAAAACTCCAACATCAAAACTCCAACTAACTCCTCTGCTCTGCCGTGTAGTTTTATCTGTGAGTCCTCACTCCCTTCTCAATGTCCTACTGACATTGCCCAATCAAAGTCCTAATCATAATTTAATCATGCCCAGGTACAGACAAGTTTACAAACATAATCCAGTATCTATTTTTGGAATTCCTAAACCATATCAAACTGCTATAGTAAACAACCAAAGAAAACCAAATATGTAATATGTTGAGTAGTGTCTTAGTTTGCCAGGGCTGCTGTAACAAAGTACCACAGACTAGTTTGTTAAACAACAGGAATTACTTTCTCATAGTTTTGGAAGCTAGAAGTCCAAAATCAAGGAGTCAGCAGGATCATGCTTTTTCTGAAGTCTGTAGTGTTCTGGTGGTGGCTTGCCAAGAATTCATAACTCAATCTCGCCTCCCTCACATGGCTGTCTTTGCATCTGTCTTCTACTGACTTTGTCCAAATTATCTCTGCTTATAAGGACACCAGTCATATAGCATCAAGGCCCACCTTAATCTAGTTTGGTCTCATCCTAATAATATCTTCAAAGATCTTATTTCCAAATAAGATCACATTTATGGGACCAGGGGTTAGGATTTTAACATATCTTTTTTTTGGGGGGGGGAGGGGGGCGGGGGCACAACACAATTCAATACTTGACACCATCTTTAAAAACAAAATGACAACAACAACAGACAGTCTGGCCTTGCCACACCTGCACTCATACACAGCAATGATTATTGACAAAGAAGCAAAGGCAATTCAGTGGAGAAAGGGATAATCTTTTAAACAAATAGTGCTGGAGCAACTGCTTATCCATGCGCAAAAAAATTAATCTAGACACACACCTTACACCTTTCACAATAATTAACTCAAAATGAATCATGGACCTACATGTAAAACATAAAGCTAAAAAACTAGAAGGCAATATAGAAGATAACCCTTGTGACCTTGGGTTTTATCATTAGTTTTTAGATGCAACATCAGAAGCATGATCCAACTGATAAGCTAGGCTTCATTAAAGTTAAAAACTTCTGTGAAAGATACTGTTAAGAGAATGAAAGACAAGCCACAGATTAGGAAAAAAATATATGGAAACATATACCTGATAAAGTACATGTATCCAAAATATACAAAGAACTCCTAAAACTCAACAATAAGAAAACAAACAACCCATTCTAAAAATGGGCAAAACATTTGAATACACACCTCACCAAAAAAGATGTACAAAGAGCAAATAAGCATATGAAAATATGCTCAACGTCATAGGAATAACAAATTAAAACGAGCTATCACTACATACTCATTGGAATGGCAAAAATCTAAAACACTGAAAACACCAAATTAGGGCAAGGATGTCCAGCAACAGGAAATCTCATTCATTACTAGTGAGAATGCAAAATGGTACAGGCACTTTGAAGACAGTTTGATAGTTCCTTACAAAACTAAACATCGTCTCACCACACAGTCCAGCAATCACATTCCTCGGTATTTACCCAAATAAGCTGAAAACTTATGTCCACACAGAACCCTGTACACAAATGTTTATAGCAGCTTTATTCATAATTGTCAAAGCATTGAAGCAACCAAGATTCTTTCAATCAGTAAAAGGATAAACAAATTGTGGTACATCCTGTTTTAGTTTGCTAGGTGCTGAAAGCAATATACCATGAAATGGGTTGGCTTTTAACAATGGGAGTTTATTAGCTTACAAGCTTATAGTTTTGAGGCCATGAAAATGCCCAAAAAAGGCATCCAAAAGACAATGATTTCTTCCTGAGGACTGGCTGCCAGAGATCCAGGACTCTTCTGTCACATGGCAAGGCACATGGCAGTATCTGCTGGTCTCTTCCTTCTCTTCCAGGTTTCCTTGCTCTCAGCTTCTTGCTTCTGTGACTTTCTCTCTGTCTGAATTTCATTCTCTTATAAAGGACTCCAGTAAGAGGATTAAGACCCACCCTCTGTCAGGTGCGTGACCCATCAAAAGGTCTTACTTACAACAGTTTTACACCTACAGGAATGGATTAGCTTTTACAGCATGATTTTCTGGGGTACATATAGTTCCAAACTACCACACATCTATAAAATGGAATATTATTCAGCAATGAAAAGAAATGAACTATCAAGTGTATGCTAAATGCATACTGCTAAGTGAAAGAAGCCAATGTGAAAAGGCTACTAATGGTATGATTCCAACTATATGACATTCTGGAAAAAGCAAAACCATAGAGACAGTGAAAAGATCAGTGGCTGCCAGGGACTTGAGGGAAAGGGCAGAGGGATGAACAGGTGAAGCACAGGGGATTTTTAGGGCAGTGAAACTATTCTGTATGATAGTATATTGGTGGATATATGGCATTTGTCAAAATCCATAGAACTGTATAACACAAGGAGTGAAGCCAGTTGTAAATTATGAATTTTAGTTCAATCAATGTTAGTTCAATTGTAACAAATGTACCACACTAGTGCAAGATGTTATCAGTAGGGGAAATACTGTGAGGGAGGGGGGTGGTATATGGAAATTCTCTGTATTATTTGCTCAATTTTTCTGTAAATCTAAAACTGTTCTAAAAAGTCTATATTTTTTTAAATGCCTCCAAAGTTTTTGGCCTGAGCTTTGAAATGAATAGAGTTACCATTTACTGACATAGGAAAAATTGCAGAAGGACAAATTTAGGGGGCAAATAAGAGTTATTTTTGGACATCTTAAATATAAGATGCTTTTTGGACTTCTCAGAGGCAATGTCAAGTAGGCAGCCGAATATATAAACCTGAAGTTCATGGAAGAGTTTAAGTTGACGATATAAATTTGGGAGTCATCACTGTATCAATGATCTTTGAAATCCTGGGAGCAGATGAGGCTGCCCTGAAGAGTAAGTATAAAGAAGAGAAAAGCTCAGAGGACTGAGCCCAAAAGACTTCAACATTTAGAGGCCAGAAACTTTAAAAAGTTCTGTAAAGGAGGCTAAGAAATAGCAAGTGATGGTATTACTGAACCTCCCCAGATCCCTAAAGTATGCTCTTGCACTAACAGCTAATCATCTCCTATATCCTCACAGATTTGTATGTTTTAATTGGTATCTTTTAGATAAAGTAGAAATATGCATTACAATTCCTAACATTCTGATACAAATAATGTTCCTGTCTCTTTCAAGATATACTGCTGTCTCCCAAAGACCTCATAGTGGCAAAACTCTTGATGAAGGTTTCTCTTACCTTTGAATACTTTAATCTCTTCGGCTTCTCCTGATCCACTGTTTCCAAGAAGGAGTTATTTCATATTCTTTATGTCTCTGTCTCTCCCTCCCTCCCTCTTGCATCCCCCTCTCTCTCACTATTCTCTCTTACCTATCTCTCTTGACCCTCCATCTCTCTCTGTCATCTCTTATTCTCGCCTCTCTCTCTCTCCTTCTTTTACTGTCTCTCTCACACAAACACAGACACAGAAACACACACGTGCACACACACACACACACACACACACACATACACATACAAATCCAGGACTTTCTTACTACCTTCTAGGAGTGATCCCAATTATGAGCTTACTTTAGGCACCAGGTGCCTTTGAATCTGTTGCTGCTGACTGTGCTTCCCGTACTCTTTATCTTAGTCAAACATGTTCTCACCCAAGTCTACAAATGTCTCCCTGCCAGTACATTTCCTTCATTCCTGTGTCAATTTTCATCGGTATTATGGGCTCTACCAGCTGTAGGCAGATACTCCTGCTGCAATTCTGAGGGTCTCTCAACCCTCAAAACCTTGTTCATGCTATTACTTCTGCCAGGAACATCCATTCCCTTCTGTATTAAATACACATATTTCAAACTACTTGTCCTCTGGGAAACTTTCTCAGGCTCTCTTACCAACTGGTCTGATGTAGATCTCCTCCTTCTGAAGTTTTCCTCAGTGCCCTAAATATCTCTCTTAATACACTTATCACACTGGATATGAATGTTTGTGTTTCAGCCCCTAGACTGTGAGCATCTTGGGGGCAAAGTCTGTGATATTTTATATGCCCTGAAGCCACCACACAAGAGGCACCCAATAAATAAATGAACAATCTAGAAAATACTGGGGTAATCTGCAATTTACCTTTTTATCCTCCCTCCAATCAAGGCATACTTTTATTTTCTCTCTAGATAAGTCTATAATTATATTTACATGCATTTATGTTCATAATATAAAAACTTAAAGAAAATTATATACATTTATAACATTTTTACTGAAAGATATATTATTTTCTTAAAAGAACAGTAAATAGAATTTTAATTTTTCCTACACATTTCAATGTTTTAAAATATGGGTTCTTTTTCTTTTCCTCATAAAAGCACCAATGCAATTATTCTGTAACATTTGAAAATAAACAATTATTTTCTTTTTATTATCTGGGTTATTGCTCCAATAACACAAAAACAGTTAATAAAATATATTTTTAAAAAGAGAAATTACTATGGATAGCCTTTAAAAGCTATATTGGGGAAAATTAATTCCAACAAAGGAAAAAGAACTACAGTTCATTTGATTCAATAGAAGAAGGGGGAGAGTATTCTCTTTATTTCTTCCCTTTATTAGAGAAGTTGTGGGTTTACAGAACAATCATGAATAAAACACAAGATTCCCATACACCACCCTATTATTAATACCTTGCATTGATATGGAACATTTGTTACAATTAATGAAAGTACATCTTAATAATTGTACTATTAATATATAGCCCATGGTTTATTCTTTTGAAAACAACATTGTAGGATAAGATATGATATGGTTTAATAAGCTAAGCAACAGATGAAATAAAGCACAGGCTAGGAATCCTAACTTTGGTTCTGACACTCAATTCTTCTAAGAGCTGAGGCATCAATTGAAGGCATCGATTCTCTTAATTGTACAAAAATCTTGTCAAGACTCTTGATCAAAAAAACTACAAAAGTTCTCAGACTTTTAGCTTTGTAGCTGCTGAATTTGCAGATGGGCAATTTAGTATTTGGATTATTGCAGGCTTTTTTGAAATTTCTAGTGCAATATTCAGACTGGAAGATGCCAAGAAAGAAAATATTGAATAATTTTCTCTTAGAAAAGATGGTGGAGTGTACCCATTTTAAAGAGGTCACCAGTCACCATAAATCAAAAGAAATGCTGCTAATTTGTGAGACTGAAGGAAAAATTGGTCATTGAAGAGGCTCCATCCTCACATTAAGCTATCTACTATCCTTCCCTGGAGAGAAGAGAGCCGTTTTTAATTTGGTCAAGTTTTAAAGGATAAAGGAGTCATTGTAATGTATTACAAAGCAAGAAATTACAATCCCTGGTAACAAAGGAAATTCACAGACCATTTCAAAAAACAGTATCTTAACTATCCCTGGTTTTTATAACTGCACAAAACACTTTGCACAGCTATTTTTTTAAGCTTATAACATGCATAAACATGGTTAAGCTTAAAACATGGGAACTATGGTTTTAGTTTTCATTACATCTTTCATATCTTACCAGAGAAACAAAACTGGCTGACAGGAAATTTTCTCAACATGATAAAGGCCATATATGAAAACCCCACAGCTAACATTGTACTCAATGGTGAAAGACTGAAAGCTTTCCTGTTAAAATTAGGAACAAGACAAGGATGCCTACTGTCACCATGTTGTTTAATATAGTGCTAGAGGTTCTAGCTAGAGCCATCAGGCAAGAAAAAGAAATAAAAGGCATCCAAATTGGAAAGGAAGAAGTAAAACTTTTGCTATTCTCAGATTATATGATTCTATACCTAGAAAGCCCCGGAAAATCTACAACAAAGTTGCTAGAGCTAATAAACAATTTCAGTAGAGTGACAGGATACAAGATACAAAAATCAGTGGTGTTTCTATACACTAGTAATGCACAATCTGAATCTGAGGAGGAAGCCAGGAAAATAATTCATTTACAACAGCAACTAAAAGATTCAAATATTTAGGAATAATCTTAATCAGGATGTAAAGCACTTGTATTTAGAAAACTATAATGCATTACTAAAAGAAATTTAAAAAGACCTAAATAATTGGAAGCACATTCCATGCTAATGGTTTGGAAGACTAAATATCATTAAGATGTCAATTCTATTGAAATTGATATACAGATACAATGCAATCCCAATAAAAATTCCACCAGCATTTTTTAAACAAATGGAAAACACAATTATCAGATTTATTTGAAAGGATAAGGGGCCCCAAAAGCCAGAAACATCTTAAAAGGAAAAGCAAAGTTGGAGGACTCTCACTTTCAGACTTTAAATCATATTACCTTGCTACAGTGGCAAAAACAGCATGGTACTGGCATAGAATAGACACATACACCAATGGAATCGAATTGATGGTTCAGAAACACACCCTCACATCCATGGTCAAGTGATTTTTGCCAAGGTTGTCAAACCCACCCAGCTGGAGCAGAATAGTCTATTTAACAAATGGTGCTGGGAGAACTGGATATCCATATGCAAAAGCAAGAAAGAGGACCCCTATCTCACACCTTATACAAAAATTAACTCAAAATGGATCAAAGACCTAAATATAAAAGCTAGAACCATAAAGCTCCTAGAAGAAAATGTAGGAAAACATCTTCAAGACCTGATGGTCAGTGGTGGATTCTTAAACCTTACACCAAAAGCATGAGCAATGACAGAAAATATGAATGGGACCTCCTCAAACTTAAACACTTCGTCAAGAAGGTGAAAAGGCAGCCCACTCAATGGGAGAAAACATTTGGAAACCACACATATTATTAGCCAGCCAAAGGGGTGCTGATGCAAAGTATCAGAACTCTGTTGGCTTTTATAAAGGGTATTTATTTGGGGTAGACGCTTACAGTCACAAGGCCCTAAAGAGTCCAACTCAAGGTACCATAAGATGTACTTTCTCACCCAAAGTCATTGGCCACGTGTTGGAGCAAAATGGTGGGTGTTGTCTGTGAGGGTTCAGCCTTCCTTCTTCCTCTTAAGGCTCTGTGGTCCCAGCTTCTTCCAATCTCAGCTGTAGGCTAATATAAGGTTCATTTCTCTCCCTGGGGCTTGTTTCTTTCCAGGCTCAGCTGCTCAATTCTCTTCACAAGGTCAGCTACAGACTATCAGGCTTATCTCTCTTCCTGGGGCCCTGCTGTGCCTAATGAGCTGTCTCTCTTCCTGTGTTCTCTGTGTGTCTGCTTCCATGTGAGAGGCTGTTTTATCCCCACCAAGGGGGTGGGGACTCAACTCTGCACGCCCTAATGACGTGGTCAAATAAAAGCCCTAATCTTGATTTAATAAAGTAAAAGTGAAACCTCTGAATGTAATATAATCTAATA
Organism: Cabassous unicinctus; assembly: GCA_029593785.1. Lineage (NCBI taxonomy): Eukaryota > Metazoa > Chordata > Mammalia > Cingulata > Chlamyphoridae > Cabassous > Cabassous unicinctus. The sequence goes on along the minus strand of JAQZBX010049238.1, from coordinate 5,801 downwards.
CACTCCAAGGACCAGACCAGTTTACAAACACAATCTGATATCTGTTTTTGGAATTCATAAACAATATCAAACTGATACACCACATATTCGATAAGGGTTTGATTTTCATACTATATAAAGAGATCATACAACTCTACAATAAAAGAGCAAGCAATCCAATTTAAAAATGGGCAAAAGATTTAAACAGACATTTCTCCAAAGAAGAAATACAAATGGCCAAAAAGCACATGAAAAAATGTTCGATATCACTAGTTATTAGGGAAATGCAAATCAAAACAACGAGATATCATTTCACATCACATAGAATAGCCATTATTTAAAAAACAGAAAACAATAAGTGCTGGAGGGGATGTGGAGAAATACAAACACTCCTTCAGTGTTGGTGGAAATGTAAAATGGTATAGCCCTGTGAAAGAACATCTGGCAGTTCCTCAGAAAGCTAAATATAGAACTGCCATATGATCCAGCAGTTCCTCTACTAGGAATACATCCAGAAGACCTGAAAACTGTGATGCAAACAGACATTTTCACACCGATGTTCAGATCGGCATTATTCACAATTACCAAAAGATTGAAACAACCCAAGTGTCCACCAACCAATGAATGGATAAACAAAATGTGGTATATACATATGTCGGAATACTATGCTACTGTAAGAAGAAATGAAATTGGGACACATAGTATAACATGGATGAATCTTGAAGGCATTACGCTAAGTGAAATAAGCTAGACACAAAAGGACAAATATTGCATGGTCTCACTAATATGAACTAAATATGAAGAATAAATGCATGCAGTTAAAACTTAGAGTAGGGGTTTTGGGGAGACAGGAGGAGCACTGAAAAAGTACTGATGCTTAATGTATGTAGAAGTTTTCATTAACTTGACTATAAAAGTGTAGAAATGGATAGAGTTGATGGTAATACATTATAGCGAGTAGAACTAATGCAGCTGGTTTATAAATGGGATTGTGGCTGAAAAGGGTAGTCAAGGATGTAAATGTCAAGAAAGCTAGAGAATAATCTAGGGACTGAATAACACAGTGACCCCAGAGATGGATGAGAATTGTGGTTAATAGTACAAATGCAAGAATGTCCTTCCATGAACTAGAACAGAGGTATGTCACTATTGCAGGATGGTAGGAATGTGGAGAAGCATGGGAAAAACACAATTAATATAACCTATGGACTATAGTTCACAGCAATAGTGTAATATTCTTGCATCACTACCAAAGACGTACTGTGTTAATAATAGAGGGGTATGGAAAAAATATGCCAAATGTACGCTATGGACCATAGTTAGCAGTAATAGTCTGATGATATTAGCTCATAATCTGTAACAAATATTTCACAATGATGTGGAGTGTTAGTGAAGGGGTGTTGTATGGGAATTCCACACATATGCATGATTGTTCTGTAAGTTCAAAACTTCAGTAATAAAAATATATTTTTTTAAAAATTGGGTGACAACCTTAGGGTCTATTAGAAAAAATAAATAATGGTGGCAAAAAATAAAAACATTTTTCTCTCAGAATTTGCTATACTGAATATTTGCTATTCTGAATATTTTCCCATCTACAACTACCAGTAATACTATTATTAAAACTACTACAGAAACCTGTAATATTATTACCTAACTTTGGTGTAATATACTTCTTCAACTCCATGTACTCAACAAACACATTGCAAGGTGGCCCAAGGGGAAGCTAATAAAGCTATCTGAACATAAATTTGACTTCCTTTGTTACCTTAGCACTAAAATAGATAGGTCCTGGCTTTAGTTAGGATTCCTCTGGTTGTTTCATCTTTAAATCCATCAGATCTCTTTGACCTCTGAGAATATATAAATATGATTTCATAGCATTGCTGGGTCTGGGGAGACTGTACTCATAACTGTACTAGACTTGCTACATGGATTCCTTATGGTACATTTTATTTTTTTAATATATTTTTTATTAAAAAAAAAAAAAAAGATATTTAGATTATATAAATGTTACATAAAAATAAAAGGGATTCCCATATGCCCTGCTCCCTACACCTCCCAAATTTTCCCACATTAACAACATCCTTCATTAGTGTGGTACATTCATTACAATTGATGAAAACATCTTGGAGCACTGCCACTAAGCAAGGATTATTGTTTACACGGTAGTTTACACTCTCTCCCGCACAATTTTGTAGGTTATGGCAAGATATGTAATGGCCTATATCTGTCATTGTAATATCATTCCAGACAATTCCCAAGTCCTGAAAGTGCCCCTATATTTCACCTGTTTTTCCCTCTCCCTGCCCTCAGAACCTCCAGTGGCCACTGCCTCCACATCAATGATATAATTTTAAGCTACACTTTAGCAAGAAACCATCTAGGGTACTTTTTATATAGATATAAGCATCCAAATACATAATGTAATATGGTATTTTATAATGTAAACTAAAAATTATTTTACATGAAACCTTAAGAAGTATTTTTAGATGAGAGAGAGAGATGTGTCCTTCCCTTCAAGAAACACTAAAAACACTACCTCATAAGCGAATGGCATAATTTTCCCACCAGAAAATTAAAAATGGGCATTTGACTAATATTATTCTCCCACTAGAGATCATCAATTTGCATTAAATCAATATTTTTACAAGGGACTAGTACACAGAAGACCTGAGAGTTGAGAAATACGCCAACATGTTTTAACTATGACCATATACTATATATAAACATTTTATGGCAAAGACTGGTCACAAACTGTACTTTTGCTCAGAGTAATGCATTTATTCACTGCTGTTCAAATACACATTCATTCTGCAATGCAATCTGTCCACTGTTGCCAGAAACTGTGTAAACAAAATCTCTAGGGCAAAGCCTGAGAAAATAAGAGAGAACTGGATACAAAAACTGTTTAGGTGCTAGAAATGCACATAGATCTAATAATTAAACCATTTCCTACAACTGTTAATTTTTAAGGCGTCAACATATATTCACCATGAAATAAATAATGAAAAGAATAAACCATGCAAATATATATGCCACTCTACCACTCAACAGTCAAGCAGCTAGATAACTATTAAAAAGAGTTTAACTGATAAGTAGAATTACTTTTTTATATTACTAGGAAAATGTTTTATAACTAAGTTTTAGCTAATTATGTAAAAGACAGGGATTGGTCCAGTTTTACAAACAACAGACTCCAACACTTGGGAACTGCAGTAAGGAAGACAGTTATTAGAACTTATTTGCTATGTGCCCTTTGTAAGTAATAAGCAATTGTACCTCCAGCAAACTGCCAACTCCTGCTCTCTCTAGTCTTGTATGTTATCCAGCTTCCCTTTTAATAAAAATTTAAAATTTTTGAGGAATAGGTAGCACACAAAAGAAAAACAAACAAACAAACTCTATACTCAAGCAACTAAGCAGCATAGTCTAGGATGTTGATTTAAAACTGGTGTGCTGAGGTTGGTTGTGCAGTGTGTCACAAGCAAAATTTGTTTGTAATAATAAAGTAACAAAGTTGGCAGGCTATTTTTAAATATAAAATGTATATTCCTTATAATATATCATCATTCTCATCCACTCACGCTTTGAGTCAAATTCCAATACGCTTTGAGTCAAAGGGGAAAGTTAAAGTTAAGAGGTATTGGGAACAATATATGAGCCAAAGCCTACCTTTTCTACACTGCAGTGCAAGAAAATTGAACTAGAATCATGAGTCTAAATGACAACAATAATAGAAAAGGTTAAAATCAACACTAAGAGCTTGGCATTAAGTATTGACAGCTAATAAGACCATAAATAGAGAGGTTACCAGACATTGTGTGCCTCCTGATGAAAGAATATACCACTAGCTATAGTCTTGCTTAAGATCAAACTGAATCTGATCAAGCTCCTGGTTCCATCTGTCAATTTGCAGGAAATACAGAAGACAGAGACAAATGCTGAAATGCACCATGAGTATGCGATCAGCAAAACCCAGATTGTGGGAAAGTATAAAGGTTAAATAGTCCAGATTCTTCAGCAGGAAAAAATGTTAGGAAAAGAAAGGAATAGAGGGGGAACCCCATAGATCAGGAGTGGGCAAACTACAGCCTGCAGGCCAAATCTTCCCTGCCCCCTGATTTTTTAAATAAAGTTTTATAAAAACACTGCTGGGAAACGGATGTGGCTCAAGTGATTGAGCTCCCACCTACCACAGGGGAGGTCCATGGTTCGGGTCCTGGTACCTCCTAAGGAAGACAGCGAGCTGGCACGACGGGCAAGAGTGGCAAGCTAACACAACAAGATGATGCAGCAAGAGACACAAGAAGAAAAACATAATGAGAGACCCAGCAAAGCAGGGAACAGAGGTTCCTGGTGCCTCCTAAAGAAGACAAGCAAGACAGCAAGCTGGCACGATGGGCAGGAGCAGCAAGCTGATGCAACGGGATGAAGCAACAAGAGACACAGGAGGAAAAATATAATGAGAGACAGAGCAAAGCAGGGAATGGAGGTGGCTCAAGCGATTAGGTGCCTCCCTCCCACATCGGAGGTTCCAGGTTCAGTTCCCAGTACCTCCTAAAGAAACAAAGAAGACAAACAGACACAGCAAGTACAAACAACAAAGGGCTGGGGAGAAATAAATAAATAAAATAAAATAAAATAAAAAACACTACCACACCTTTTCATTTATGTATTGTCTATGGCTGCTTTCACTCTATCATGGAAGAGCTGAGTAATTTTGACAGAAACCACATGGTCTGCAAAACCTAAAGTATTTACTATCTCAAGTTTCTGCAAAAAGTTTGCCAACCTCTACTGCAGAGTAACTGAAATTTTAAAGATACAGCATATTTTTTTAACGGACAAAATTTGTGAGACACAAAGTAGTGTTTAGAGGGAAATGTACAGCATTAAATGTTTACATTAGAAAACTGGAAAGATCTCAAATAAATAAATTAACCTTCCAGCCTAACAAATCAGAAAAAGATGAGCCAAGTAAATCCAAAGCAAACAAAAGAAATGAAATAATAAGGATCAGAACAGAAATCAATTAAATTAAAAAGAGAAAAGCAATAGAGAAAAATCAATACAGCTAAAACTAGTTCTTTGAAAAGATTAATAAAATTGATAAATCATAGCCAGGCTGATCAAGAAAAATAGAGAAGTTACAAGTTAGCACTATCAACTATAAAACAGGGGACATCATTACAGATCCTACAGATATTAAAAGGATTGTTAAGGTATATTATGAACAACTTTATGCAAATAACTTTCATAATACAGATGAAATAAATTCCTTCAAAGACACAAATATCAAAGCTCACTCAGAAGAAACAGATAATCTAATAGCTATACATCTACCAACAAAATTGAATTAGTAGTTTAAAAAATCTTCCTTGAAAGAAAACTCCAGGTCCATATGGCTTCACTGGTAAATTCTACTAAACATTTAAGAAAGTAATATTACTAATTCTACAAAAATTCTTCCAGAGAATTCAAAAGGAGGGAACACTTTCCAACTCATTTTATGAGGCCAGTATTTCCCTAATACAAAAATTAGGCAAAGGCATTGCAAGAAAACTATAGGCCAATATCCCTCATTAACACAGGTGTAAAAATCCTTAATAAAATATTAGTGAATTGAATTAAACAATATTAAAAAAGATAATATATTATGACCAAGTAGGATCTATGCCAAGAATGCAGGTTGATTAGCATTTTAAAATCAATGTAATTCACCATACAAATTTTAAAATAAAAAAGTTCTTATCAATAGAGGAGAAAAACATTTACCAAAACTCAACATCCATTCATGATACAAATTCTCAGCAAACCAG
>JAQZBX010049237.1:0-19981 GCA_029593785.1 Cabassous unicinctus | reverse complement strand
GGATGGGGAATGGTTGTGTGGGGGGTTGTTGGGGGTGTGGGCGGTGGGGAGCATGGGAATCCCTGTAGTTTCTGAGTAATATTTGGGTAATCTAGGCACCTTTATAAAATGTATACATATATATATAACAAATAACATTTATGTAAACAAATGCACATATATGCATATGTATTATATATCATTTTACAAATTAAAAAAATTTAAAAAAAAAAGGTTGCTATTTAATATTCATTTTATGCATTTTTTAAAAAGAAATAGCATTTTTTAACCTTTGGAATTTATTAAATATATTTATTTTTATATATTTAATACATTATGCTATAACAGAGGTTCTTATCCTTTTTTGTTTCACTGACCCCTTTGCCAGTCAGGTGAAAAACACAGACCCCCTTCTCAGAATGTAGCAGCAGATAGTTTTATGAAACTCAACATCAGCATGTCTTTAAATTAAATTTTAGGATTATTCAAAATTACATTTTACAACTATCCCATAATTTTAATATCTGATAACCTAACACAGTTCAACATGTGTTCAAATGGTCATTTTTGGCAAACATTTAGAAATTTGAGTTTCCCCACAGTGTCATAAAACCATCTCCACCATCCTTACCAACCTTTTTGCAGGCAGTTATCCACTGCACTCAGAACATGCTACAACAAAATAAAAATCATACTACGTTCACACTATACTGTGTATTATTTAATAAATATATCACAATTTATTAAGAATAATGTTTTTAAATGCATAAAATAAAACTACAAAGGAAATCAATTATATATATTAAAATAGTTACTAAAATTTAAAAAAATATCATATAATACTATACAGATGTGCTTCTTTCTGCTTCTTTCTTTACACATTAAATAATAATCCAATACATAAAAAATATAGGAAAGGATTAGATGTGGCTCAAGAAGTTGGGCGCCCACCTTCAACATGGGAGGTCCCAGGTTTGATTGCAAGTGCCTCCTAAAGAAAAAGCAAGCAGACAACAAGCAGACAATGAGCAAAAACAATGAGCAGACGGTGAGCAGGGACAATGAGTAGACAATGAGCACAAACAACGAGCAAAAACAAAGAGAAAACAGATGAGCGAGCCATCAAGGGGGGAATTAAAAATATATATAGGAAAGCTAAAGTTAAATTTTATTTTTTAAAGACATGTCATTGTGCAGACTGTTGTTTATCTTGAATAAGAATATTGAACTGTGATATAATGTTTGACAAGGCAACACGCATATCATATGTTGGATATCTAATTGAGTTAATTTTTTCAATTCAAGCTCACGGATTCCCTGAGCTTGGTTAGGAGCCCCTGTACCATAAGAACAACAGGATTTCCATAAATAATATATATGTTATTGTATATACACAAAAATAATATACGTCTATAAACCTGTAAAAGAAGTTTGGGGAGAATTGCATGCTGTAGTACTTTCTTGCAGAAATGCTATTAAATCAACATCAGTATAAAGGCTAAGAAGTGGAATAGTGAAAAAATATTTTTAACTTTGTGATATTCATAATTTCTAATTTTTATTTATTTTGAAATTTTAAATTCATAAGTAAAAATACTAGTTAAGTTTGTGGTCCATAAAATACAATTGAAAAATTATATTCTATTTCAATAATATATTGTATCATATAATTTATGTCATGTATGGGATTTATATTTATGAATGTACAATTCATTGTTTAAATTTTCAAAATCAGTTTAAGTGGAAGAGTGCATAATTTAATGATTTTTCCCTGTAAAATCTTAGATTTGATAAATAAAAATAGTTACTTGTACTTTGTAACTTGGTGGCTAAGCTCATGGATACAGGGGCAAAAACTGTGCTTGGAATCCCATCCCAGAACTATTATTTACAAGTTAAGTAAATTGGACAAATTACTTAACCTCATTATGTCTCAGTCTCCTTATCTGTATAAAATACTATTTACTTTATAGGATTGTTAGAAAGATTAAATTAGTAAATTCATTTAAAATATTTAAAAGTCACTTGTAAATAATGCTATGATGATTTTTATAATCATTATGCTTTTTCTATGATCAGAACACTTTCACATTACCTCATTTGCTATTTCAAATAATGTACTATTTTTCATTCTTCATATCACACTAAAGACAAATAAAATTGGCTTATTTAACTGAAGGTTAATATTTATCTCCATGCACTTCTTTAAGGATACCCAGAAATATATGGCAATACGTGAAAGAGTTCAAATGTCTCCGTATTAGGGCTTTAAAAGAGCTTATGATGAGTTTTCTTTTAATATTCTCAATTATACTAGCTTCTTTTCTGTACCATGTTAAGAAGTGATACAGTTCAGGCTTTGCAATATTTGAAATAGAAAAGGCCAATCAATAAAATAAAGGAATGTCACACAGCAGGAGAAATCTTCAAAAACTTTTCAAGTTTGTGCAATTCTCTTCAATACAATCAGAGAAATCCCTAGCAGAAAGATACATCTGTATGGACCTGTGCTCTAGGAAGATCAGTAAGTTCATTCTGCTTACATTAAGTTTTGTTTTCTTTTGTTCTTTTCCAATCCCTAAACATATCACTCTGAAACTCAGGGCAAGCTTGAAAGGAGAACATTTTCTTATACAAATTAAAGATAATTTCAGACAGGCTAATTTTTATGTTTAATGTTCCTCCTGGTATATAACAGCTTTCAAATCATTTGATTGTATGGTGTTAACATTTTCCACCAATACATATATATCTTTTTAAAAGACTGAGAAAGAAAAAATAATAAAACTAAAATATAAAGATTACTTGGTTTTAAAATAAATTTAAATTTTTGACCACTATCAAAAATCATTGCATTCTTGATTATTTCTTATCAACTGATGATATAGTCATATAATACACACACACACACACACACACACAACTAAAATTCATTTAGATCTTTTAGTCAGGCTTATTCTCTTAAGAGGACAGAATCTGGAAAGTTAGGCCACACTGAGCTTAAAAGCTATCAAGATATAACAAGTTGTACTAGCATCACTTATTAAGAAACTATCACTTACCTATTGAGTTTAAATACTTCTTTTATCTTAGACTAAATTCCCTTCCAGTTTTCTAGCTTTTTTACTTGAAATCTGTTACTGCATTCTCTATTCTGTTCCATCAAAACATACACATATATACTTACTATTTTGATTACAAAGGTTATAATAGTATGACAAATATCCTGTAAAGCATGTCAGTCATCATTATTCTCAATTTATGTTAAATTTATCTCTTTATTTTACAGTTCAAACTGTTATTGTGAATGGAATTATTTTCTCCAATATGAATTTTAGCTTGTTATTATGAGTTTAGAAAAAGTGTTAATTTTTATATATTTATCTTGTATCTAAGATACTTATCAAATTATTTAATTAAATCAGTCACTTGGGTTACTTCTATATAATCATATCATAGGACACAAGCAAAAAAATACATTTATTATTTCTTTTATAATATATATAATAATTTTCCATCTTCTTCTATTATTACATTTCTAGAAACTCCAACACAATGCAAAAATATTAAAAGATGATAATGAGAATAATTTTTCCCCAGAACATAAGAAATGTAGAGATGAGAATTAGATTAGAAAAGAAAGGTGGACCATTTGAAAACTTGAATATGGTAGATTTAGGCAACCAAATTCCCTTTCCCTTTCTTTACACCACCAACTAATAGTAATGAGGCCACTCCTTCTGCAGTGTTAGTGGAGATCACATAGAGGACTCCAATTCCCACCACATTCATTGGGTGTCAATGAACACTGAAAGGGGAATCTGAACTTCCACCTCAACCTAGTAATAATGTTAATCTCCATTCTGCCAGAGTGGTGTCAGAGAAAACAGTACAAAACAAAAGGTTTAAATAAAATCCAGACTCTCATAGCATGAAAGAAAACATTGAGGTTTTAATGGAAAATCTCTTGTCATACCAAAGCCAGGAAGATTTCTAACTGAATGTAAAAAAGGCATTCAATAAGTGCTAACACTAAAATGACAGATATAGTAGAATCATTTGATGAATATTTCAAAGGAGTCATGATAAAAATGCTTTAAGGAGCAATTATAAATACACTTGAGGTAAATGGGAAAAAAACACGTTAAGACACTTAAAGCAAATGAAAAAGAAAGCAAAAAGAAGGAATGAAAAAAGAATGAATGAATGAAAGAAAGCTTCATCAAAGAGATAGAAGATACAGATGTAGCCATTGGGCAATTTGATGTAATTATGAATTCCAAAAATATATATTGGATTATGCTTGTAAACTGATCTGTTCATCTGGGCATGATTACGTTATGATTAGGGTGTTGACTGGGCCACGTCAGTAGGGTGTTGAGCCCTGCCCCTTGGTGGGTAGGGAATAAAATATAAAAGGCATCACAAAGAACAGAGTTGCAGCAGTTCTGAAGTTGGAGTTTTGGTGGTGGAGAGAAGGCCCCAGGAGAAGAGAAGTGAGCCATTCACCTGATAGTCTACAGCTGACCTTGTGAGAAAACAGAGGAGCTAAGCCCGGAGAGAAACACAGCCTTGGGAAGAGAGGAACCCAAGAAGCCTGAACCCTGGCAAACGTTGGCAGCTGTCTTGCTCCAACACATGGCAATGGACTTTGGTGAGAGAAGAAACTTACCCTTTATGGCCTGGTAACTGTGGACTTCTACCCCAAATAAATACCCTTTATAAAGACCAACCCATTTCTGGTATTTCGCATTAGCACCCCTTTGGCTGACTAATACAATAAAGAAGAACCAAATGGAATTGTAGGGCAGAAAAATACAATAACTGAAATAAAAATCTCAATATATGGATCCAACAGCAGAATGAATGGGAGAGGAAAGACATCAGTGAACTGAAAAAGAGAACAATAAAAAATACACAATCTGAGCAACAGAGAGATAATAGGATAATAGACCAAAATATATTAAAAATGAACAGAGTCTCAGAAACCTTTGAGATTGTAACATCAGTGTCATTGGAGTCCCAGAAGGAGAGGAGAAAGATGGTGGGGCTGAAAAATTACTCAAAGGAAAAATTATTGAAAACTTCCAAAATTTCGTAAAAGATATAAACTTAGAGATTTGTAGCAGTTTAATATTGTTTATGAATTCCAAAAATAGATGTTGGATTATGTTTGTAAACTGATCTGTTCCTCTGGGTACATTAGATTGTATTGGATTCAGAGGTTTCACTCTTATTGATTAAATAATGATTAAGGCTTTGATTGGGCGATGTCAATAGGATGTTGAGTCCCTGTCACCTTGGCGGATGGTAACTCACAGAGAAAACCACATGGGAGAGGAGTTAGTTAGAGTTTTGATGCTGGAGTCTAATGCTGGAGCCCCAGGAAGTAAATACACAGAGAAGCAGATATGTGAGGAAAGAAAGAAGGCTCCATTAGATGTAGCAGAGACCTGAAGAAGAGAGAAGAGCTGTTCGCCCGACAGTGTATAGCTGGCCTTGTGGAGAGAGCAGAGCAGCTGAGCCTGGAAAGAAATGAGCCCCAGGAGAGAGATGAGACTTATCCCAACCTACAACTGATATTGGAAGAAGCTGGGACCATGGAGCCTTAAGAGGAGGAGGAAGCCTGAACCCTTGCAGATTTCAGCAGCCATCTTGCTCCAACACATGGCAACAGACTTTGGTGAGGGAGGTAACTTATGCTTTATGGCCTGGTAACTGTAAGCTTCTACCCCAAATAAATACCCTTTATAAAAGCCAACAGATTTTTGGTGTTTTGCATCAGCACCCCTTTAGCTGACTAATACAAGATTCAAGAAAATGAACAAAGCTTGAATAAAATAATCCTAAACAAATCCATGCCAAGGCACATCTTAATTAGACTTCTGAAGACTAAAGACAAAGCAAAAAACTTTGCAAGCAGCCAGAGAAAAACTGTACCTTGCCTAAAGGGTAACAACTTCATGGGATATACATTTCCTTCAAAATAAAAAATTTAGTTAAAATATATACTCAAATCATATGACTGTTTCACATGGAAAGAGCTTTTAGAAGTATAAATTAGGATCACCAAACATATGTACACATACACCAATGTGCACCTAACCTCACATGAATAGGAGATTAGAAGACAAGATCAAGGAATACTCCTCGAATTCTCTATCCATTCAAAAGTATTAATCAAATATGAGGTTAGAATAAATTTTTTCAGACATGCAAGGATTCAAAATCATTTGTTTTCCTATTATGAGCATACAATTTAAAGGAATCTACTGAAGTATGCATTCCAGGAAAATGAGAATGTAAACAAATAAAGAAGACATAGGATCCAGAAAAAGGATCAATGTGTGAAGGGAGAATGGCAAAGAGAATTTCTGGGACAAACACTGTGCATTAAGTGTAAAGAGTAACTACTCCAGTTTGACGCTAGTGCTTGGAAGGCTATCAGAGATTTTGCTGAAAATAAAAAATAATCTAATATATTATCTGTTGTATTTCAGCGTTTAGAAAAATGATAAATATTTTAGTTCCATTATAGCATGTGTGTAGTTTAATGGCAGGAACACAATTATATCAATCCTTTTTAAAACAAGTCAAATATTAATTACGAGTTAACCCCAAATTTATCTAAGAATAGAAACTTAAACCAAAGCAGATAAATTGTCACTGCAATGAACAATATCTGCATAATCACAACAATTTGACAATTGATTTAATAAAAAATTGTGATATACTTTTATTGAAAGGCTACAGGTAAAGGATGTGAGCTAATGTTCTCTGCTCCCTCTCCTTCCCCCCTTGTGCATACATCTTTACATACTTGTATATATGTTTGTGAATAATCAATTTAGGCTTTTAGCTAAAAAATTCAGAGTAAATATCTGACTAAACTGGTATAAATTATTTGAGAGGGCTGAGATTGAGGGTACAGTCCTGGGGAAGTATGGAGGACAACTATACTTAGGTAAGGCATTTCTACTGTTTTAATTTTTAAGTATGTGCCTACTTTGAGCAGTAAAAATTTAAAGATTCTATATCTTCCCTTCAATCCAGTGTGTACCTTAGGAATAGCCTGTTGATTTAGGTTTATACTAGATTTCACATTGATAAACAAATGGTATCTGTACAGACACAGAAATTGTTGTAGGAACTGGGCCTAGGGTTTTTTGTTTGTGTATGTTTGTGTGTGTGTTTGTGTATGTGTTTAGGAGGTACTGGGGATTGAACCCAGGACCTCGTACATGTGAAGTAGGCACTCAACCACTGAGCTACACCCGCTCCCCAGCCTAGGGTTTTGAACAAAAGAAACACTGTCCCCCATTCTCATGAAGTTTATTCTATTGGGGATGGCAGTTCTTTTTAAAAGCACAAATATGTGATATGCTTTCATACGTAAGTATTATGAATGAAAACAAAACAAAGTGAAGAAATTTTGAGTCATAGAAATTGCTATGTTTAGATTATGTTCAAAGAAGCCTTCTCTGAGGAGGTGGCATTTGGGTATAGACATGAATAAACAATATCCGCTAAAGGAAGAATAAAAAGAAATTCAGAATACCCACTGCATTTTCTGGAAGTGGAGCCCAGGTTAAACTTATATAGCTCTGACAGTGAGTACCCTCAATCACCAAGTAACAATTTCAGTGGTAGGTCCAGAAGTCTTACATGATTGATGAGTCTTACTTTCAGACAGAAGACTGAAAGCATCACAGTTAATATCTGAATGTAGTAGCCTCACAAGTATCCAAGGAGAGGTACTATTATTTCAGTTTTACTGAAGAGAAATATGAGCTTTAAAGAGATTAAATAACTTGTTCAAAGTCCTTTAGCTTGAAAGTATGGAAACTTGAAAGTGAACCAAAGTAATTTTTCTTCTTGAATACTGTGCTATATTTATTTCCCTTTTATACATTTATATTAAATTCATTATAAAAATCTATGCTTTTCTTTCCTAGGAGTGAGTTAGATAACTTTTATGAAGAGGGCTTTATTTTAACATGTGTTTGTTGAACAGCACAGTGCCACATGTCAGATGCCTGTTAGGCATTGAGAAGTCAGTGGTAAGTACTTGTCTTGACCACAAGGAAGCTACAATCAATGAGCCTGGGGATTGGGCACCAGACAGGCACAGAATGATCATATAGAGTACTTACTAGCTTATATGAAAGTCAGAAATAGGTACTTATAACAGTAAGGCAATCAGTAGGCCTAGATCAAACCAAAGGAGAACCTTAAGTTTTAAGCAGTTTCCCAAGTGACATATTTGGTGATAGTTAGGGATTGTATAGCAAGTATTACAGAAAGAATGAAGGCATAGAGTAAAGAAGAATGAGGTAAAGACCTAATAGATGTTTGGTGTTTGGGAGACCATAAAACAGAATATGAATGTGGCAGGAGGTAAACATAAGTTGCAAGCAGAGGCCCCTGCTTAGGACACTAATGAAGTATTTTACAGGACCATTGGCAATAGGAGAACTAATTTCAATGCAGCAGGTCTCTCAAGGAAACAGAAAGACTGGAGTAGAGGTTGTTGCAATAATTCAGGGAGGAAATGATGAAGAAAGTGGAATCTAGATGTGTTTAGGAGGTAAGACTTGGTGACTAGGATATATCAAGTGAGGGACTAGGAAATACATGGACTGCATTCAAAGATTCAGATTAGGTTCCACCTTTTATCAATGGAACAAAACCTGGAGTTGATAGTGACATGAATTTCAATTATCCCCTGAAGATCACTTTGTTGATTCTCCACTGAATCATGAGAGTAGGAAACCATGTTTACAATCTTTTAGGAAGCAGATATGTGTTGAGACGATGAGGTTGTACAGTCTTGGAAATGAAATAGTTTATAACAGAAGAAGAGGCAAGATTGTCAGCACAGGATGAGAAAGCAGAAATTGAGGAGGGGCCTTGAGGGTTGTTGAATTAGAAAAGTCTTTGAAGGAAACTGGTGAAATTGTTGACTAAAGTTAGATAAAAGGGCTATATAGAAAGATTGAAGATCCAGTTGAAGTTTAAAATCATAAATTTTATGGCTCTATTTCCTAGTTTTCTTTAGAGTGTCAAACATGCCAGGCATAAAATAATAGAAAATTCTTCAGAAGACTGTATTAAGCAAGTTAGAAATATATTTATTGAGAGAGACATTTTATAAATACGAATATATATATAGTTAAATGCATATATAACTACACATTAAAATCATTTTCTGGGATATTATTAAAAATGTATACATGAAATAATCCATGGCCTTTTTAGTCTTGTTATCTACTTTAATTATTCTTTTATGAATATTAGATATGGAGACTCATATTATCCTTCCAGAAAATAATTTTTAAAAAGTGAACCTGGGAAATCTTGACAAAAAATTTTAAAAAAATTATCTTAAGGAATAAGAGCTTATGTAAAACTATCCTACAAGTATAAGTAATATAAATGAAAGAGCAAAATATTATAATCACAGTAACATCTACAAATAAAATTTAAACAAATTTAACAAAATATTTCAGTATGAATGCTCAACTTCAACCAAGAAGTAAAAAGTATACCCTGAAACCGTGTTGAATTAGAAGCAGAGATAAGAAATAAGTACTCATAAATACAGAGAAATATATTTCCCTGGGCCTAAATTAAAAATGTCTATGTTTGAGCAGGGTTTTTTGGGGGGATAGGTGGGAAGGGGGTTCATTAAATACAGTGAAACCAACTAATTTTTCATTAAAGCATTAAATAATTTATTTGCATGTTGTAGTCAATTGAACTGTGTATCCCAACAATGACATGCTTCTATTCTTAACCTGCATTCCTATGGGTGTGAACTCATTTATAAATAGGACCCTTTGAAGATGTATTATCAGTTAAACTTTGGACTCATTTGTGAACAGGGTATTCTAAAATACTATTTAGGTATGGCCTTAATCTCTTTTACTAGAGGCCTGATAAAAAGCCAGAAGTCAGAAAGAAACACACAAGAGGAGATCAAGGACATTGCCAAGTGACAAGAGGCAGAAATGCAAGCCAAGGAACCCCAAGGAGTGCGGCAAGTCAGAACCAGAATGCTGCAGACTTTGGAGAGAAAGGATGGCCTTGCCAAAGCCTTGATTTTAGACTTCTAGACCCCGAAATGTTAGCCAAAAAAGGCTTGTTGTTTCAGCCAACCCAAAGTATGGTATTTGTTATAGCAACCTGGCAAGCTAAGATAAATGCTATGAAGAGAATGTAAATATTTGGAGACTTATAATCCTTTAAAATTTAAAATGTATATAATGCTGTTTCAAATAGAAGCCCTCCTTTTCCAAGGTAGAATTCAGAAAAAATCTGGCTGTTAAAGTATTTCAGCTCATTCAAGAACAAAACAACTAATCAGGAATGCATCTGAAGAGAACAAAGTCATAAGCAACATGCAAATCATTCTTGAATACATCAAGAATAGGTTATTTTGCATTAATATGTGCTTTGAAAATAGCCATTGCTATGAATCAGGTGTGTTATGACTCACTTTACCCACAAATCTGCAGCTATCTATCAATATGTCTATGAATCTCAGCACTATATCTTTCAGTATAATTTTAAGCATACTATGACAGTAACGAACTATTTTTTATTGCCTTCTAAAATCCACAATTTGAATTCAAGGGGTGGGGAAGCACAATATAGGAAGCATACAGATTCATCCCACAGCCTCATAAATATGTGGAAAACATAGCACAAAAACAACAGAAGTACTGAAAAACAAAATATGAACATGATTGCTTTAGGTACAGTGTCCAGGTTAAGTGAAGCCCATGTGAGCTATGATGAGGAATAGACAGAGACAAAGAACTAGTTCAGAGGATGGATTCAAATTATAGAAAGTTGGCCAAGAATGACTGTAGGTGTTAAGGAAAAGCCTTGATATTTTCTAGTAGATCAACAGTTATTTTCCAGCATTAGGCCTCTACTTACCACACTCATAAATCATAGCTCATAGTTTATATTCTATAGAAAAGGGAGGGCCATTTTGAATGTTAGGAAAACAATCTTAAGACTCAGTTTGACTCATCTTCCAAATTTGTCTTAACATAGTTTGATTGAGGGTCCCCTTTAATACTGAAATCAGTCTGCTCTTAATTGTTGCTATTGAATTTCTAAGAATATGGGATTATATCCATGATTTTACAATATGGGAAATAAAGCTTAATAGAAAAATGAATAGCTAAGATAGGGAACGTCTTTAAACATATTCCTTCTACAGACAAATGCATAAGTGATCATAAATGACTGATATGTGAACAGGGATAATGGGCATGAAGAAGACACTGGACATTTGTAGGAGAAAAGTGATGAAAAGATTATATAATTCAGAAATAAATACAATTTTTTTCATCATAAACTTGTTTACAGATTGGTATTTTCCAAGCCCACATATTTTCATAGATTGGTTTGGTCTGCAAGTGAACAAAATTTATGGCTTAGCATAAGTGTGTTAAATTGAAACATTAAGGCTGAGCTGTATGATCAATCAAAGCTGTTTTTTCCCAATATTTATCACAGAAGGAGCACCTAAGTTTGCTTATGTAAATATTGAACACATCCTGTGTCCAGCACATAAGATACAGGAGTCCTGGGGACAATAATAGTCCACTGATCGAGTTTATGTCCTAGATAAGCTAGATAGATAAAATACAAGACACTCAATTTCAACTTCAAAATTTCAATTTCAGATAACTGAGATATATATATTAGTATAAGTACGCACCATGCAATTTTGGGGACATACTTACACTGAAAAAAGTTGCTTATTTGCAATTCAAATTTAACTAGGTATCTTGTATTTTAATTTGCTACATCTGGCAAACCTAGTGGCAAAGTACTCAGCAGGAGTAAAGAATAAAATTTTATCCTTCCTTTACATAGTTTCTTAAGACTTATTTCTTTCATGAAAACTTGTTGGAAAATCTCAACTCTAAGCATCTTCCCGTTTTGAAATTCTGTCAAAATAATGTAGCAAATTGCTAAATTGGATTTAGGAAAGCAGTCACAGGGAAGTTGTTATTATTGTTGAATTATCACATGAACAACTCACAAAAGGCTTTGCTGCCACGAGTAAAACTATGTTAGGATGCTATTTACTATATATCTAATTTCAACCAGAGAGCATAGTGGTATAGGTACAATAATACATATCATCCAAGACAAGCAATCTTAGCCCTGGATCATAACATTTAGCTGATTTCACCATATCTTACCTTTTCATCTTCTTTTTTTTTGTAATGAAGGGCAGACCTGGATTTTTTGGCATTGTGCAGAGCTAAGAAGCTGTATGATACATGTTCATAAAACAACTTTCAGTGTTCTGATGGCGATTCTATATATTGCTATGTAAAATTTCTCCTGTTCTAGGAGATTGTGGAGGGAGGAACCCACCAATCTATTGCCTTGAGACACAAACCCTACTAGGATTATTCATCAGATTTACAATTAGCATCAAAATTTTAAAATCATTTTTCTTGAAATAAAAAAATCTGATGTAAAACAAGTGTAAAACTATAAAGGCAACTACCAGAATCCCAACTAAATCATAGCTGTTAATCCCCTGTTCCAGGACTTCAGAACCATGCCATCATCACTTATACCTAATTAACATAATATAGAATCTTCCCCGAATCATTCTTTCCATCCAGCCTTTTACCACAGTTAAGCTGCCTTCATTTTATATCCAGATTAATGCAACGAGTTATTTGTGTTTCTGGGCTTTGACTCTCCAGCTCATGTTCCCAGAGCAAATTCATCAACTTGAACCTAATTAATTTTTCAAAATGAGACATAATTTAGTGATTGGCACACTTTGAACACATAATACACTTTTTTTTTTCACATTAGGGCTTTTGTAATTTCCATTGCTTATTCAATGATAGTTAAGGTGAGTGTGGTCACACGGTTATGACTTGCTCCATTGTGAAAAAGATCATTTTCATTTTCATTATTGCTTATCCACATAGTTTCCAGAAGCATCTAAAGAAATTAATAAAGATTATGTTTCATTTCTCTAGGATTTTAAAACAGAACACATAAAAATCTAATTCAGGCAAATATAAAATATTAGCATTTAAAAAAAAAAAGAACAATGTACTATAAAATTACAGTCTCTACATAAATTCAGACTTTACTTAATCCCCCCAAACTTGAACTTTTGAGTAAACATCCTGTGTTACAAGTAATTTCAGAACTAAATAAATATAGAGATATTCATTATCCTTCAAAAATCCTAAGAAATTTTGATAATGAGAATTAGTATTTTCTTTACACTTTTATGGGATCTTAAATATTTTTCAAGAGTTACTTAGCTTTAAGGTAATTGAGAGAGAATCTCAAGTGAAAACTAAATACGTGGAAAAATCAATAACAGTTTTATTTGAAAACAATGTTACTTATAACTAAGAAAAACCATGAAGCTAATGAAAAACAAGAAATGTCATAAACCCATAAATTAGAAAAATTCACTTTTCCCTTGACAAGGCAGCTTGTCTTTTCCACAAATTTATAGTGAATCATTAGATGTGTGACCTATTCTTATTTTTTAGCCTGTCAAATAAAATACAGGCAAATACTTTTAAAAAAATAATAAGGCTACTACTAATAAAAGCAGAATCTGGTTATAAATAAGTTTCTAAAATAACTAGTGCCACATGTTATATGACATGGAAGTGTTTTGTGCTTAAAATAAATGAGAAATTATATTAAATTTAAACCTATTTAATATGTATTTAAAACATCTTCCCCTTTTTCCTACCTGCTTATTTTATATAAAATAACATTAAATTGTTCACTAAGTATGTAAAGGTACCATCAAGTTATTTTCTGTATAAAAGTTATTCTAAATATAAGACTTAAATGCATACTGTAAATATTCTACTTAAATATAAGACTTAGAGTGAGACAAAGCTCTTTAGTCTTTTTTGAGAACTATTACACATTTTAAAAGTTATTTATGTTTCAAATTTTCCATAAAATATAATTCTATTTAATTTCTTACATATTTAACTCTTCATTCAAGCAGAAAAGATTAAACAGTGCAACTTTTCCACTCTGAAAAATGTAACCCAATAGTTCTAAAGTTATTACTGGACTCTGACAAAGAAAAAATTGCTAACTAAATAAGGAAAGCTATTGAAAATATCTTGCAGTCTAACAAAAGCTTATTTCTGTGTGATTCTTGATGAGGGATTTGTATTTATGGATTCCAATAAGCGTCAAATAAGCATGTAATCCTTTGTTGGCTTCTCTGAAATGAACTGAAAACTCTTTTCAGGTTCAATCATCAAAAATACATCCTTTTATGATTCATGGTCCTTACTGAAAAAAAAATACATTCACAAAAGAAAAAGGATGAAATGTTTATTAAAAATGTCAAAGTTTTTTTATATTTGTGACAAAAAATACTAAGATAAATACTTTGAATACTTCATAAACCATTTGATATTTTATGTGGTTTAAATTGGTTACCTTATTTGTCATAATTTATTCATCCAATAAACTTTTCCCATTATCTACGCTGTCACAGGCATTATGCTAAGGGATGAGGGCAAAGCATGGTTAAGATATGATTCTTGCCCACAAGAAGTTATAATCCAAGTAATCTTTTTGTTTCCGACATTGGCCCTGCATCTGTGGTAAGTAAATAAAAAAGCCTAAAAATGGAATCTTTGCTAATGCCTAAAAAAGAGAAGAAAAATTAAATATGGATGAGTTTATGTTCTATGTGTGCATTTTGTTTGAAGGTCATTTTTTAAAATATATAAATGAGAATTTAGGCTTTTGTTCTTGATATCTCCACACAAATAAATTAGCTTAAATATTATCCCTGATAGATAGTGACAAACATTCTTGAAAAACCACATCACTAGAACCTTAGCTTAAATAGGCTAAGAACATGTAAATATTTGTTTTTGAAGAAGGTAATGGATCTGCCAATTGCTATTTAATACTGATTATATTAGCTAGTGTGCAGTATTTTAAAAGTGCATGGTAAAAGCTAAACTTATATTTATGGAGTATCTATCCATTTTATGGCTCCAGTTTTATCACTTGGAACAGGACTAATCTAGGACATAATCTCAGATACCATAGCTTTATAATATGCAATAATATAATATCAATAGCTATTCTTTTTAAATAGATACTAGCCATTTTATATATTATCTTTATTTTGTACTACAATGATAACTATAGTTTATTAAGCATGTTTTATGCAGCAGGAACACTGATAAGTGATATAAAGTGTTTTATAAAATCTTACTTAACCCTTAAAACAACAACTTTTAAAAAAGGAATTAGTATCCCCATTGATTAGATGTGGTAACAATTTGCCTACTGTCAAAAGCTGATAAAACAACAGACACAAGAACCTCTCTTTCTGACTGTATTGTCTGAGCTACTAATAATTTTGATTTTCTTTCTCTCAGATGTATGAGCTTGTGGTCAAAAGGTGAATCTCCTTAAAAAGATAACTGGGGATTGATTATAAAAAGCTAAGCTGTACGTATTTATATGGATATGTGTTTAGTGGATCGGTAATATTGGGAATAAGGTGTCAGTTTGTATTTGTAGCTCCTTAATGCCATTTTACACACACTTGTAAACTAATGCTTATTTGGGTTGTTAATACATATACAGGGAAACCATATTATTGTGTTTGAAATATTCTATAATAATAATTTACATTTGAAATTATGCAAATCAATTTTAA
This sequence comes from Cabassous unicinctus, assembly GCA_029593785.1. Classification (NCBI taxonomy): domain Eukaryota; kingdom Metazoa; phylum Chordata; class Mammalia; order Cingulata; family Chlamyphoridae; genus Cabassous; species Cabassous unicinctus. Next base: position 4,275 of record JAQZBX010049237.1, on the reverse strand, counting down.
TGTGTTGGTTTGGGTCCTTATAATAACCTCAGATTACAAAGATCAGGTCTTTTTATCCCTAACTAATTAGTACGTAATGAAGACTAGAGAGGTAAAGAAATTTCCCAAGGCTCATGTGACTAGGAGGTGATAGAGTTGAAATAGAAAAGTTGTCCACTTTATATGCTGTTTATGTGAATGTTTCAAGTAACAGTAAATGGATTCATTTTAATATTTATTTATAATAATATATTACCATATAATTTTGACACTACTCTTGGAGACAGTATTCATAAGGGTCCATTTCATCATGGTCATTTATGTTCTTGGCAAATTCCAGAACCAGGATATAGATGTCAACAGAATGATGACCACACATTACCTATCGGATGTCCAAAGAAGTTAATTACTTCTTATGGTATTAAATTCCCTTTCAGCTAAGGTTATTGTAATTCCTGTCTATTTTGTATGTTCCTCATTGCTCCTCAAAACACTTTTACCTAAATTGTAGCATTTCCAATTTTATTCTGCTATAATTAAAAGAAATCTTAAGAAGAATAGTTTTAGTAGATATATACACATGATATACCATCCTTAAATATTAATAATTTATGGTTTGAAAGTCTCTGAACTTTCCCATTTTAATATTTTGAGATTATTTACACAAATTCAAAACTGTGAAAAATATTCCTTTAAAAAAAAAAGGTTACTTATCTAGACTATCAAACACAATGCCCTGCATTGGATTCTGGTGATACAATTTCATTTTAAATTTTAAAGTTTGTCTCTTTGTTTATATCTTAATATTCTCCATCTTTCATCTATTTCAAATATCACTGTACTTCAAGAAAAATGAAGATAATGGTGGATATGTATAGCCTGGTCTGTCACTTAGTACAGGACAGAAATATTCTAGATTGTAATTCCTATTCAAAGATCAAAATTAATGCCTAGACAACCAAAGTTCAGTACCAGCTATGAAAAATATGGAAAAGGGAGTAGGGGCACCATTTCTAGAACACATTGTTGGTTCTTAGTTCCTGCTGAGAGAACTCTGATTTTGCAGATGGTGGGAAATCAGGAAATGTCTGTCCCCAGCCTCAATGGATCATAAGTAATTTAACGCAGTTATTGTTATTCTTTCCCCTTTGCCATCGAATGGCCTGGGCCATTTGATGTACCTCAGATCTAACCACTGATAACCAAGAGGAATATTGTAAGAAAGGTAAAAAAGGGTGAACCCTCTGAGGAGAGGGCCGTTAGCCCTGTGGGCTTTCTCTTGCCTTTGAATATGACTATATTATGTACAGCTGTGGCAGCACAGTGCAACCATGAAGCCACAGGTACGAGAATGACAAAGGGAAGACTGGATGGAAAGAACCTGATTTCTTGATGACACCATTGATCCATTGATCCAGATCCAGAACCAGCCACTCCCAGCCAGATTGTTTGACAAACAATAAAGATTCACTACTAAGCCAATATGTTCCTGTTACTCGATGATACACTCAAGCTCTTGAGCTAATTTCCTCGGCATGACTTTCAGAGTTCCTGAAGGTCTGAAGCAAAAGGAGATCATTAAAGGAAACAGCAGTTTAAAATAGGGGAAAAAATTAATTTCTGGAACCAGATGAACAGAATATCACGTTTTAAGGATTTTTCTTGTTTTTTTTGTCTGTTTTTTGTTTGATTTGGTTTAACAACAATATTGACATGGTTTACATAACACCACATGAAAATACTGAGCTCACTGACAAAGAAGGACTGGAATATAACTAGCTAATCATTTACTTAGCAAATATTTACTGCCTATCTAATAGAAGCCAGGCATTACTGCAGAAGCTGTGTGTACAGTGGTAAACAAAAAGGAAATATTCTAGGTTCTTATGGCACTTATATTTTTGTGGGGGAAGATTGTCAATAACTAAAAATAAGTAGTAAATAAGCAAATAAATCAGGCAAAATTTCAGATATAGGTTAGGTACTATGCAGATAAGATAAGGAAGGACTGGGTGACTTGGTTTTTTATATCACCACACAAAATGACAAATACTTAAGGCAAGAAATCAGATAGAGGTAAATGCTATGCAAATATGATAATCAGTGATTGAGTGGCTACTTTATGTTGTTGGTCAAAGCAGAGCAATCTGAGATGGTGCATGACATATAAACTCAGATCTGAATAATAACAAGAATTCAGCCACTTGAATATCAAAAGAGAGAACACTATAGGCAGAGGGAAGCTTTTTGGCAAATGGCTTATGGCTGGTACCGCTTTGGTCTGTTTGATAAGGAAAGAAAGCCCATGTGACTGGAATAAAGGGAGCAAGGGGAAATTTGTGAAAGATGAGGTCTGAGAGATAAGATATGGCCAGATGATGTAGGCCTTGGTAAGCAAAGTAATGAGTTTGGATTTGTAACAAGCACTGTGGGAAACCAAGAATGAGCTTTAAGCTGAAACATACTCTGCTCCACATTTTAAAAGGTTTCTCTGGATATTACATGAATAATAGATGGTAAAAAAGTAACAGTGAAAACACAAAAACTAGCTATATATGTATGGTAACCCCGGTTAAAGGTGACAGGGGTTTACTTAGAAACAAATAAATGCATTCAGCATAAGCTGTAGAAATAAAGTTGCTGATATACTGGAAATTTATTAGAAATGTTGAATGACGGCAAGAGAAGAATCAAGGAAAATTTAGACAGAGATTTTAGGCTTGAACAACTGGGTGGATAATAGTGCTGCTTAAACAAGAGAAGACTGGAAAACATTCAAATATGGTGATTTGGAGATGGGAAAAAGAGGCAGGTATAAAGTTCTGCTTAGATCATGTTAAGGTGAGTGATTAAAATAAATGAGACCAAAAAATATCTTCTGCCAACCTTGGTTTCAAACAAGATGGAAAAGATATGTGCTAGAAATTGTCAGTGCATGAAAGGGAAAAGCTTTCAAAGATAGAAACAGTATTAGACAAATTGGCAAAGAGTAACATTTCAAGAATTTGAAACTGGGAGTTATAGGATATCATTTATTTGTTCACAATGTGCCTCAATTTCAGCAGGTTGTCTGAGATCCACCCCTACTAGTGTAGTCTGTCCTGGATGTTGGGACCATACTACTCAAATCCCAGTGCCTACTCGATGATTATGGTGGTTTGGAACTATATGTACCCCCAGATAATCATGTTCTTAAAGTTAATCCATTCCTGTGGGTGTGAACCTATTGTAAGTAAGACCTTTTGATGAGGTTACTTCAGGTAAGGCATGGCCCAGGGTGGCGCTTAATCCTTTTACTCAAGTTCTTTATAAACAGGATGAATTCGGACAAAGAGAGAGAAAGGCATAGAAAGAAGAATTTGAAAGCATAGAAAACCCAGAAGAGAAAGGAGAGATCAGCAGACACTGCCACGTGCCTTCCCACGTGACAGAGCAGTCCAGTATGGTCAGCAGCCAGTCCTCAAGAAGAAAGCTTAGCTAGTGATGTTTTGGTTTGGACATTTGTCTCAGCCTCAAAAGTTTAAGCTTGTAAGCTAATAAGTTTTCATTGTTAAAGTCAATGCATTTCATGGTTTCTGCTTTGAGCAGTTTAACAAACTAAAACAATGATAAATAATGTTTATAAATGTTAATTGACCAAATGGCTACCAAGTAGGTTGAGGGAGTTAAATTCAATGTAAGGGGAAAAAAAAAAACAACACACCAAACTTAGAAAAATAAAGTAGTTTTATTGAAGGTTCATTCTATTTTTATCAAAGTAACATACAATAGGAAAAATATCTTATTCTTTCATATCACATGTTAGGTTGTCAGAATCAACTTTGTTCTCGCTTTTTTCTGTCTTACCCTATACTTTAGTCTTTTCAAATACCTACAAAACATATTCAAAGGCAGCTGTCAGGTATTTTAAACTGAATACAAAAAAATGAAATTGAACACAAGAAAGAAAATATATTACCTTAGAATTTTAAGCCATAAAAATTTTCAGAATTATGGTAATTGAAACACTTGCACAGGTTTAAAAATGCAGAATAAAAACCGGAACAGCTTTTATCTCTTTAAGCATAGTATCATAATGATTGAAATGAATGTGCAAAAATACTTGCCTGTATAGTTACCAACCATATTTTGAGACTAATGATTAAAAAAGGAAGGTTATTTCTTTTAAAATGAAATGTAAGTTTGTACTTTGCATTTATGCCAACAGTACTATATTTTTAAAAGCACATTTTGCATTTTATTGATAAAAATCAATACCTAAAACTCAACATGCACAGAATAAAAGATTGATAATGG
>JAQZBX010049236.1:0-19994 GCA_029593785.1 Cabassous unicinctus | reverse complement strand
CATTTTAAAATCAAACTGTCATCTCACTCTTTTAAGAGTATCCAGTGAAATCTAAATGCCATAGGAATTTGAGATCTATCATCATTCATTTAGAAAATACGTGAACAACCTCTTTTTTAATAGGTGAAAATTTTGCTAACTTTCCTTTCTCTCCTTGAACTCATATTTCCATTACATTTCCCCTGAAGAACTGTATTCTAATGTAATATATTTTTATGCTTGGAAGTATTTTATTAATCACCCTATCATAATTCTCTCAACAAAAAGTATATAAATTAAAATTAGATTTTTTAATTACCTGTAACCACAGAGCCCTGGGAGTTAATTTTTTTTTTTTTTTTGCTGTTGTTTGAGCTAACAGTACAATTATGAGTATCCAATTTATCAAAACCAATTCATTATACATTTTTATAAATAATTATTAAGCATAAAAATAAAATTTTATTAGAATTGCATCTCTTAATGAGATAGATGGAGCTGTCTTTTTTTCACAGTTAGTTCATGTATCCATGGCTGGGTATTACTCTTGCCACAATGAGACAGAATTCAGCATCAATTTTCCTCTGTTTATTTTTAATGTAATTTTTTTTAACATTTTAATGTTATTTTTAAATAAATTACTTTCGAGTATTTAAAAAAAACTGGTTCATAAAATAAGTAGATGAGAATGGAAGGAGTGTTAATGGGCTGCACCCCTCAATTGCTTGAACTCCTTCAGAATTGTGTGCCAAAATTCACATAATGACCCATCATCCAAAAAAAAAACATCCGTCAGCTGACAACTTCAATTGTTTCTCCTCCCTGCTTTGCCTGCCCTCCCTCTGCACCCTGGCAGGATTCGGGATGAGGGTAGAGAGACCTTTTTTTCTGTGAAATGGGATCTGGGGGTCTGAAAAGCAAGGGTGGAAAGGAAAATCTTGATTGCTGCCTCCCTCCCAGGCGGATCCCTGAAAGCCCTCCGCGGAACCTTAAATGCAGATTGCCCACCCAAAGAAGCCAGGCGGAAAAGACTGCACGCTGTCCCCTTCCAAGTATGCAACATTCTGGAAGAGGCAAAACTATAGAGACCAGTAAAGAGCTCGGTGGTTGGCAGGGGTTCCGGATGAACACGTCAGCACGGGCCTTTTGGGGACAGCGAAACTATTTTCTAGGATCCCTTAATGACTCAGGCGTTTGTCCAAACCCACAGACCCGAACAACCCAGAGTGACCCCAGTGCAAACTCTGGATTTCAGGTGTCAATAACGCACCAATATTGGTTCATTAGCTGTGACAAATGTACCACCCGAATGCAAGACGTTGACAGCAGAGGAGACTGCACAGGGGAGAGGGGGCAGATGGCAACTCTCTGTGCTTCCTGAGCCAGGTCGCAGTAAGCCTAAGCCTGTGCTAAAAAAAATAAAAAATAAAAAAAAATGAAGCCTATTCATTTAAAAACAATTTAACAAAAACAACAAAATCTTCCACTTGCGGTGGGCCAGTGGAGACGAGAGCCTGCCCGGGGCTCCCGGCCCTTCTGCCCTGGCAGCACTAACCTGGCTGGTCTTGGGGTGCGCTTGTGGTGGGGGGCTGGCGGCCACCTGAACCCGGAGGCCGCTAAGGCTGCAGCCACGCGGTGCCCAAGCCAGCGAGCAAAACGGGGACGACCGCGGGGACTTGGCCGCCGCGCGTTGCCCACGGAGCTAACCTGAGCTTCCAGCCGGTGGGGCTGCATCGCGCTCCTTCCCGGCGCGCTCACGGCTTCCTTCGCCAGGTGCGCCGGCAGGGGGCGTGCGCTGGGGCGCAGAGCTGGGTAAGGGGTCTCCTGTCCGCCCAGGGGGGCGCGGGCAGGTGAACAGCGACGCCACCCCTCTGGAGCGGAAGCCTTGACCCAAAGGAGCGGAAGCCTTGACCCAAAGGAGCGGTCCCGTGGAAAATCCAGGCTGGAGACGGCAGGCAGGAGACTCAGGGTCCCGGGGCCTTTGGGCTGCAGCCCTTCACACCCCGTGCCCCAGACAGCACCCCCTTCCCCATCTAGGATGCCGGGGGCGGGGCTCAGAGCTCCAGGGCTCTGGAGTCACCTTCCCGAGCTCTGCCTCCTCCGTGCACCGGGGCAGGAAAGTCTCCAGGAGTAGGATAGAGACCGCAGAGTCGGGGGGCTCACCCCCACAGCCCCCCACACCCCCCAGTGTTTCTGCTCTCTCAGGAGGCTGCCTTCCGGGCCTCGTCAGGTCCCTGCGCTTGCCCAACTGTCCCTGTTTTTCTATCTGCTTTTAAAAGGTGCACCTGGCGGAACTCTTTCTGTATTCCAGGCACTGGGTGATGTGATTTTCAAAGCCTGCCTGCCTGCCTGCCTGCCCTCCCTCCTCCCTCCTCTCCTCTCTTCCTTCCTCATTCCCCTCCTTCCTCTCCTTCCTTCCTTCTTTCGGAATTAGATTTATCGAGGTATAATTTACATACAATAAAACCCATTCCTTTTTGGTACAGTTCAGAGTTCTGATGAACGCATAGGTCACATAACTACCACCATCAAGACAAAGAGCACTTCCCTTGCGCTAAAAGAATTCCCTTGTGGCCCTTTGTAGTCAGCCCTCCCCCACCCCTGGCAACCCAGAATGCGCTCTCCTCCCTCCAGGGCTGTCTATTCCTGATGGTGCCATAAATGGAACCATAAGGTAAGTAGCCTTGTGCGCCAGCGTCGTTCACTCAGCAGAACACACTGAGGTTTAACCCAGTGGTTGTAAGTATGGAGGTGAGTTCCTTTCTCCTGCAGAGCGGAACCCAGCTGCATGCTTGCACCGTTTGTCCATCCATTCCTCAGTTGTGGGACACCCGGGTTGTTTCCAGTTTGGGGCGATTATTAGTTGAGCTGCTCTGAACATTGGAATGCAACATTATGTGTGGACATAAGTATTCCTTTTTCTTGGAGAAATGCTTAGGAATGGATGGATATACAGGGGGGTGCTAGAGGCAGGAGGCTGCTAAACATCCTACAACACACAGGGCAGCCCCCCAGCAAAGAATTACTGATCCCCAAATGCCAGTCGTTCCCAGGGTGAAAAACCCTGATTTTAACTTCCTAAGAACCCACCGAACTGCCTCCCACAGCTGCTGTGCCCATTGCGTTCCCACCAGCAATGAATGAGAAACCTCCTGTGGCTCTGCCTCCTTGCTAATTTACTGCTGTCTAACTCATTGGGGTTTCACTTTGCATTTCACTATCATCTGACAGTGATCATCTTTTCATGGACTTATTTACCATTCATATATTTTCTTTGGTGAAGTATCTGTTCAAATCCTTTGCCCATTTTTAAGGTGGGCACATGGCAGCTCTCACAGAACATCTGGCTCCTTCCCTCCCATCCAGGCTGGTTTGAAGTCAGAGGCTGTGCTATGAGCTACAACCAAGCATTCAACCCCCTCCCTCCCTCCCTCCCTCCTTCCCCTCTTCTCGTCTTTCCTTTCTTCTTTGGCAGTCAAATTCTTTCTTTAAATGAACAAGAAGGAAAATAAACCAATTTTTTAAGGAAACAAATTCTGTGTCCTTCTTGATGAATGCTGGCCTGCAAAGCTCTGGGGAAGAATTTGAGAGCTGGAATTTCTTTGCTTCTCCGAGCCAGATCTCATGCTGAGATGTGAGGGGTTTGCATTATTATGTTGGCAAAGCAAGAATTATTTGGGTGAGAAATGGATCCCCACTTGAGCAGGAATGCAATCCTGTGGCCAGAGCGGAGGGGTGAGGTTATCAAGAGCCTTGATACACTAGGCTCCAAATTAATAGCTTAGCGTCTACGTCCTTGCACACTCGCGATATTGGCTGCATTTCCTTGGCTGTGACTTAATAACTGCAACCTGCGCTCCAAGGAAGACTTCATTCTTCTCTAAATGAGCAACATAAAAAGCCAGTTTCCAAATATGTGCAGCATGAGACACATTTTGTGGAGCTGGCACCAGAATCTCATCAGCAGCAAAGGAGAGGAGATGACTCTTGGTCTGCTCGGTGGTGGGCTACAAGGCCGACTGGTTCAACAAATTCATCGCACGGAGCGGCCGGGGCTCCTTCCCGACAGCCACGAGGCCACCGTCTGCTCAGGCTGCACCCTGCCCCTCCCAGGAAGACCCCGTCCTGCAGGTGGCGGCAGCCGGAGAGGGGTGGGACCCTGCAGCTCAGAAGCCCCAGGTGCCCCCTGTTGCCACCTTAAATCCATAACAAATGACCACAAACTCAGTGGCTCAAAATACCAGAAATCGGTTGGCTTTCATAAAGGGTATTTATTTGGGGTAGAAGCCCACAGTTGCCAGGCCATAAAGCGTAAGTTACTTCCCTCACCAAAGTCTATTGCCATGTGTCGGAGCAAGATGGCTGCCGACGTCTGCGAGGGTTCAGGCTCCCTGGGTTCCTCTCTTCCTGGGGCTTGCTTGTCTCTGGGCTCAGCTCCTCTGTTTCCCCCACAAGGTCAGCTGTAGACTATGAGGCTCTCTAGGCTTTGCCTCTCTCCACAAGGCCAGCAGTGAACTGTCAGGCGAATGGCTTTTCTCTCCTCCCGGAACCTTCTCTCCTTCCTCACGACCAAGCTCCTCTGTGTGCTTACTTCCTGGGGCTCCAGCTCAAGACTCTGCATCAGAACTCCAACTCAAAAACTCCAACTCTGTCCTGTGCCATGTCTTTTATCTTTGATTCCCCACCCACCAAGGGGTGGGGCTCAACACCCTACTGACGTGGCCCAATCAAAGCCCTAATCATAACTTCATCACGCCCAGATGAACAGACCAGTTTACAAGCATAACCCAATATCTATTTTTGGAATTCATAACTACATCAAACTGCCAAACTGCCACAGGGGACACTGTTCAACCCTCTTTACAAGGAAGGAATGAGGCAGGTGGAGACAGAGGGTGGAAACAAGCACCCTGGGCACGCTGGCTCTGCTGCAGTCCGGCTGGGCTTCCTGGAGGAGGTGTGCACAGGGCAGGCTCTCAAGGAGGCAGCGTCAGGTGATGCCTAAGGAGTGCATCGACTTTGCAGTCAGCAGACTCAGGAGCTCGATTGGCAAAGTTACCTCACCTCGGTTTCCTCGTCTCTGAAGCGGGGCTTCTTACACTTGCATGGAGGTGTTGAAAGCACTAAGAAACGGGTGTAAGTGGAAAACCCAGAGGTCTACAGACAGATGAACGGACACACAAAACGTGGTGCAGCTGCATGATGGAATATCATTCAGCCAGAAAAAGGAAAAGGGGTCCTGACTCACACTGCGACACGCGTGAGCCCTGACAACCTCATGTGGAGTGAAACAAGCCAGTCACAAAGGGACAAATATTGTATGATTCCACTTATAGGAAATGCCTAGAACCGGCAAATTCATTCAGCCAGAAAGAATAGAGGTTCCCAGGGAGAAGGGGGAGTTCAGGCTAAGGGGGCCGGAGTTTCCGTCCGGGGTGATGAAAAGTCTTGGTAATGGTGGTGGTGACGGCAGCACAGCATTGTGAGTGTCGCGAATGCCACTGAGTTGTTTGCTTAAAAGGGGTTAAAATGGCATACTTAAAAAGGGTTAAACAGTAAATACACATGTAACTGCAAAAAAATTAAAGAAAATATAAATAAAGAATGGAAGATCTAAAAATAAATAAAATAAGTTTTTTTAAAAACCACCTACACGTAGCAGCTAGGTGTGGAATGCCTACTCGACCTCCAGGGGCGTATCGCTGATACAAGTGAGTGTAGCAGCCACTGACAGGGCTGAAAGGGAAGGGGTGACTCGGCCTGGGAGGGGTATGGGCCTGGGAACCAGTGGAGGAGGGGGGGGAGCAGGGCTGGGGCAGAGGCTGGGATGCAGGAGCCCCCAGGCACCCCCTCCACCAGCCAGGCCCCTCCATCTGCCTGGTCCAGCTCCAATGGGGGCAGGAAGGGCTGTGTGGCCTCCAGCTTTGCCCCAGCACCAGGGAGGGTGGGCTCGGCAGACCTGGCCCATCCACAATCCATCAGTCGAGTTGCCACCACGGGCAACCGGAAGTTCGGCCCGGCATCCCCACCATTAGAGCTGCCCCCAGGACAGGCGCCAAGCCTTAGCAGCCAGTGTGGGAGGCCCCCTCCCCTCAGAGGCCCAGTCTAGCCCTGGACCCTGGGGCCCCCAGCTGCCCCCTGCCCCAGGCCGGGAGCCCCTCCCCCATCGCCCTGCTGGGTGCGGCTTCTGGGCTCTAACTCGGACCCCACAAAGACCGAGGGCTCCCATGGTGACCGGCCAGCCCGCTGGGGACACAGGTGGGCCAAGGCCCGGGTGGTCCTTTAGCAGCTGCGCTGAGGCTGCTCCAAGCCCTACCAGCTTTCCTTCCCGGGGAGCCAGAGCCTGGAGATACCATGACTCATTAGCTTTTATTTTTAGTTTTATGCCACAGAAGATGTGCAGGAATGAGACCAGCTTTAATGCCTTGCTATAAAAAGGATGATGAGTGGGGGGCAGTGGAAAGAGAGGAAGCAGATATGGACAAGACAGAGAGAGCACGAGAAAAAAGAGAAGGGGGAATAGACTCACAAGTGATGCACCGAGACATTAGCAGGGGCTTCCTGTAAGTGGCAAGTCCAGGAGTAGTGTTTGTTTGTTTGCTTCTATACCTTCAAATATTTCTATAAAGAATATATCATATTTTTATAATCAGAAAAAATATATGTTAAATAAACACATAAGGCATAGGAAGGCCTCAGAAAGCCCTCTCAAGTCCATGTTAGGAGACCTTCTACCTAGCTGCCAGTTGTTTTCGTTTCCTGGCTGCTAAAACAAATAGCGTACAATGGGGTGGCTTAAACAGCGGGGAATTATTGGCTCGTGGACTTGAGACTAAGAGAAGTCCAAAATCGAGGCTTCAGCCAGGCGAGGCTTTTTCCCCGAAGACGGTGGCATTCTGGGGCTGGTTGCAGATCATCCTTGTTCCTTGGCTTTTGCGTCACATGGCAATGCACATGGCGGCATCTTCTGCTTTCTCTTCCAGGTTCTCTTGACTCCCAGCTTCTGGCTGCACCCCGTGGCTTCCTCTCTCTGTGGCTTTCGCTATGAGGCCTCTAGTAATGAGATCAAGACCCGTCCTGATTCAGGTGGCCACACCTTAACTGAAAATAACATCTTCAAAAGATCCTGTTTGCAATGGGTTCACACACATAGGAATGAATTAAGATTCAGACGTGTTTTTCTGGGGTACATAACTCCTAGCCACCACAACAGTCTTGCTGCAAAGGAGGCTGCCTCTTGCCCAGGGATTCCAAAGAAAGTTCTGGAGCCATCATGGCCTGCATGCACGTTCCTGCAACTAAAATGGTGTGGTGGGCTGCTTCCAAAGTGGCTCCCAATTTTTCGCCTCCCGATAACCATACCACGTAGTCCCCTCTCTCACTGAATAGTGCCAACCTGCGTGACCAGCAGGATATTGCAGAAGTGATGGAGCATGACTTCTGAGGCTTGATTATAAAAGACATTGTAGCTTCTACCTTGATGAAGCCAGCCGCCATGTCATAAGGAAGCTCAAGTAGCCCTATGGAGAGGACCACGTGAGAAGAGCTAAGCCCCACCCCGACCGACAGCCAGCACCAGCATGGCAGCTGCCACTCGAGGGCGCCATCTTGGAAATGGTTCCTCCAGCCCCCTCTGAGCCTTCAGATGACTGCAGGCCTGGCCAACAGCTTGACCGAACCTCATGCGACCCCAAGCCAAATTCCTGACCCACCAAAACCATGAAATAGTGAATGCTTTTTGTTCTTTTAAATCACTAAGTTGGAGGTCATTCGTTATGTGGCAATAGATAATTAATACAAAGGATGACTTTAATTGGGACGTTCTGGGTCACAAGCTTAGCCCTGGAGCTAAGGTTGGGGTCAGCCCTGTCCCAACCATGGGCCTAAAAGCAAGGGAAGAACTGTAACTCTTATGCTGATGCATCCCAGGGGTCCAGGACTGGAGGCAGGATGAGTGAGTGCAGGTTTGGAGCCTGTCTTTATTTAACATGTTGGTATTTTGATGTTTGTTCACCATGGATTTTGATTTTTTAAAATATCACATTAAGCTGTTATTAAATTTTGTGTCTGAAGTGAGTGCCTCACTCTCCTCATCCTAGCCCCGGCCCTGCCCCCAGGGACCCCCTCCCACTCCAAAGCCTAAGGGATCCTGCTCTGCCCTTGTCCCTGGAAGTGGAGAGGATGGGTAGAGCTCCCTCTCTTCTCTCTCTGATGATATACTATGGCTGACACTCTGTGCCCTGCTTACCCAGCCTTCCCATCTGGCCATTCAGAACTCTGCTGTCCAAGACAGAACCAGTGGCCACACACTAAGCCCTTGAACAGTGGAGAATCCAAATTGAGATGTGCTGGAAGTGTAAAATACACGCTGGATTTTGAAAACAGTACCAAAAAAATGTAAAATATATCAGAAATGATATTTTTATATAGATTACATGTTGAAATGCTCTCTTTCATATATGTGTATATGTGTTTTAGGTACTGGGGGCCCAGGGATTGAACCCCAGACCTCGTATGTGGGAAGCTGGTGCTCAACCATTGAGCCACATCTGCTCCCCTGAGCTGGCACCTTCATTTGTTTGCTTGTTGTTTGTTCATTTTCAGTTTATTTTTAGGAGGCACCGGGGACCGAGCCCAGGACCCTCCATGTGGGAAGCAGGTGCTCATCTGTTTGAGACATACCCGCTCCCCTAGATATATTTTAGATATACCCATCATATATATTTATTTTCTTTACTTTCTTTTTAATGTGGCCCACATGCAATTTCTATTAGGCATTACTATTCTAGAGCCTTCCTTTTGCCAACCAGACCTGGCTGTAAAGAATCAACGGCTTTGGCTCTCTGCTGGATCATTCCAGTGTACCCTTCAACAGTCTATTCCAGAAGTCAAGGCTGAGCTCTTAGCAGGCCATTCTCTTTGAGGCCAGGGAATGCCCCTGACTTCCAGAAAAGAAGAACACAAAGCTGAATATTTTAAAATATCATCTCACGATTTTGCTTATTTCCCCATCACTCTTTTCTGAGAGGATGGAGGATACAATCACCTGTCCTCCTTTGTCTAACAGCTTCCCTTTAGAGCTCTGCCTCTCTTGTCTTGCTCTGCCCTTAGCTGGCTTCCCTTCCATTCCCACCTCCAGGTGCTCACACATGCTGTCCTCAGATACCAGAAGAGCGTGGAAAGGTGCAGCGCCGCAGCACGCAGCTTTCAGCTCAGATCAGGAAGTCCCAGGCCCCGTCACAGCAGCCCACGGGGAGACAGGCCGCTTGGGAGGTGGTGAGCTCACCGCCAGCGCACCCAGGCAGGGGCCGAATGGCCAGCTGGGAGGAATCCTGTGGAACTCAGGCTCTCAAACGTACATCAGCCCAGAATCACACGGGAAGCGTGTTTAAGAGGCAGCTTCTCAGGCCCCATCCCTAGAGGTTCTGTTTCAGCAGGCCTGGGGTAGGACCCTGGAGCCTGACATCTTAACAGGTGGCTTAAGGACCACGCTTTTGAGAAGAAAGAACCCCTGTGCTGGCTAGAATCAACTCTGGTTGGCTATAGTACGTGGCGCTAAATTAGTGTTTGTTGAATGAATGAATTTGAAGGTGTATTAACACTCCTCCAGCCTCCTGTCCAGTGAGAGGGGGGCAACAGTTCTCACAAAGGTGCCTTATCTCAGCCACAGCCCTTTGGGGTCCTCAGGTACCTGGAAAACGCTATGTTCAACGATCGATACTAGTTCTAAAGCCTTTGCTAATGTCATCTTTGGGAGAATGTTCTTCTGACCTTAGCATTCTTGGCATCCTCTGATAAGTGGGGAGTCTGGGTTAATCTCCAAGAATGAACAAGCTGCTTTAAAGATCTCCATTTTTATATGGGCCGTGTGTAAATAAAATTAATTAAAAATAAAATAAATACAATAAAAAGATCTCCGTGGTTCATTTTCAATCAGAAAATTCTGGTCACCACAGAGTTGCTGATCCCTGTTCGGGGGAGTGGAGACTGCACCCCAAAAGCCACTGCAGGCAGAGCACCTGTGGGCTCCTGGAGTGAGAAGGAGGTGGAGCAGTCATTTCCCACCCGGCCTGCAAAGGTGTACTCCCGAGTCCACGCCAGTCACGGTAGTTGTGTGGCTTCTGTGGTCCGAGGAGGTAGCATCGGGTCCCAGAGGAAGAGCTCCCAGGCCTTGAAAGCTGACGGAATTGGCCCTGCTGGGTTGTGAGCTTGCTTCAGACCATTTTCTACCTTTTGGAATGAGAACATCCATCACTGTATTCTGGAAGCAGATCACACGTTTTCTAACTTTCACGAGTCTGTAAACAGACAGGAATTTTGCCCTGAGATGGACCCAGAGTCTCACCCCATACCTGATTTAGATGATTCAGAAGATGAGATTTGGGGCTTTTTTGAGTAGATTTTACTTATGTGAGATTTGGGGCTTAGAATTGATGCTGGAATGGGTGGAGATTTTGGAGATGTTGGGATGGGGTAAGTGCATTTTGCACAAGGGAAGGATGTGAATTTTGGAAGATCAGAAAATGGACTGTTATGGGTTGAATTATGACACACTCACCCCCAAATTATGTTGCAGTCCTAACCCCCAGTACCTCAGAATGAGACTTCACTTGGAAATAGGGTCATTGCAGATGAAATTAGTTAATATGGCATCATACTGGAATGAGGGGGGCGCTAACCCAATATGACTGGTGTCCTTATGAGAAGAGGGGGAGAGACTCCGACAAACACAAAGGGAGAAGATGACACAGACTGGAGGGATGCCACTGCGGCCAAGAAACACCAAGGATTTCCAGGAGCCTCCAGAAGCCAGGAAGAGGCGCGGAACAGCCTACCCTAGAGCCTTCAGAGGGAGCGTGGCCCTGCCGACACCTTGGTTTCAGCCTTCTGGCTTCCAGAGCTGTGAGAGAGCAGATTTCTGCTGTTGAGCCACCCAGTTTGTGGGACTTTGGTCCAGCAGCCCTGGGAGCCTAAGCCAGCTTCCCAGCACCCAGCAGGGGTGCTCCTAGCACGGCCTGAACCCCTGGCTCCCCTACCCCACCACGACCCTCCCTGACAGAAGCCCCTCTCTGGACATCGGCCCCCAGCTCCCGAGCTTTCTCAACTCATTTCTCACCATCAGGCTCAGGCAGGTTGAGTCATTCTGAAGGAGCTTGAGAAAATGGCTCACAAAAGCATGTTTTAATACTAATCGGCACCAGATGCTTTCCCAGTGAGACTCCTCGTTTGAGTTGTGATAAACACAGTAGCTGGAAAGTCACTTTATTAAACCATAAATGTTTGCCACAAATCACAGCTAAATTAGCCCGTGGCTGAAGCTGTGCAGAAGCCCAGCCTGGTGCTTTAACTCCACAAGGAAGGGAAAACAGAGTGACACACTTTCTCGTTAGGCTTAGAAATCCCTGATGTCGTTCTTTCATACAGCTTTGGATGTGCTTGACATAAATGCGCGGGTGTCTGCCCTGCGTTGAGGATGCTGAGAGTGGGGTGGGGGGAGGCAGGGAGGTTGCCTTCGCGATGAGCCCTTGCAGCATCTCCTGTCCGTCGGGTACCATTGCTGGAGATCACAGTCAGTCACAGAACTGGCTACACCAGAGGTTCTTGTCTTACTCTCTCCAGATAATGATGCCTGCGTTTGAGCCATGGCCATCTGAAGACACGATGCTGAGAGCCAAACCAGTAGCCCACTGCCAACAGGTTCTTGAGGAATCCCTTCCTCTCCCTTGCACTCAGTTTGTTCCTCTGTAAAATGGGGGAAATGGAGTAAACTATGTTCCGTGGAACCCTAGCAGCGGCATCTCAGAGACCTCTGTGCTGATGCAGGGGACACTCCAAGCCCACCTTCACTTCACCCCAAACAATTCCTCCTTTACCTGTTTTATATGTTGGGCCTTGGATGAGATTTTCTTTAAAAGGGTCTGAAACCAAAAAATGTTTGAAACCCACAATACTTGATGACCTCTGAGGAGGTTTCTACTTCAGCCAACATCTTGACCGAACTGTGTGGGAAAGCCTGAGCCAGAGCCACTCAGCTCACCCACACTTCAATTCCCAACCCCCAGAAACTACATGAGATGATAAATGTATATTGTTTTAAGGCATTAAATTTTAGGGTCATTTGTTACACAGCCATAGGTAACTAATACAGTTCCTGCATCCCACCTGCTAGGGAGACCCTGGCACAAAGAGAGGCACACTGGTAACCCCAAGGCTGATCATGGGCCATCATAAATCTCCTTGGGTGAGGGATAATTTGGCCCAAAACAAGGTGGGGTGTCTAGTGAGGAAGTGGAATGGGAATTTTTTTTTTTTTTTTTTTTTTTTGAGGCCAGGGAATGAACACGGGACCTCCTATGTGGGAAGCCAGCACTCAACCACTGAGCCACATCGGCTTCCCTGAGTTGGTTTTATCATTTGTTTTGCTTGTTGTTTGTTTTTGTTTTTTCAGGAGGCACCAGGAACGGAACCCAGGACCTCCCAAGTGGGAGGCAGGTGCTCAAACACGTGAGCCACTTCTGCTCCCAATTTTTCTTTTTTTATTTTAGGAAGCACCAGAGATTGAACCTGGGACCTCGTACATGGGAAGCAGGCACTAAACCACTGAGCTACACCTGCTTCCCAGGAACGGAAATTTTTTGACATGACTTAGAGCCTCATCCAATGACGGCTCATTAGGCCATTTGGTTTCCTTCTATTTCTGCCCCTATAAGTACATTCTCTGATCATGTTTACTAGTCCAACCAGATGCCTTGGAACTCTCTCTTTCCAAGAACCAATCATCTACAATCCCAGTGAGGAGGCCCAAATAAAGAGAAAAGGCTGAATGAAAGGAAGAAAATTTTGCCTTCTCATCTTTTCTTTTTACTAGAATACTTGTCAGTCTTGATCATGGATCTTGACCTCTAATGAGCCACCAGCTTTGCCATTGTTTATTACTTTGATGTGAGATCTTTTTCATTGTTTGGGAGGAAGCCTGGTTGTGAATTTACTGTTTTCCCCACGACCGGTCTTAAAATATTTTATTTAAGCTGTCAGAATGCAAATAGCTCCAGGTATCCTCCTAATTGGGGAGCCATGGAAGGTTTTATTGTTGGAAAGAAAACAGAGAATAAGAAATGATTCTGATAACAGTAAAATGGTCTCTGTATTTATAAAAGAAATATAAGAAAAGAAAGAGCTGCTCCCAGGAGACTGAAATTAGGAGGGAAAAAAGGAGAGGGAGGGGGTAATCGTTCAAACTCAGTTTTAAAATCCAGAGAACGACCCTGTTATAGGCTGAGTCGTATTCCCCCAAAAAAGACATGTTCAAGTCCCTCCACTGTTTGTATGACCTTGTGTGGAAATAGCGTCATTGCAAATGGAATTAGTTAAGTTCAAATGAGGTCCTACTGGAGTAGAGTGAGCCCTTAATCTGATATAACAGGTCTCCTTATTTTAAAAAGAGGAGATCTGGAAAGAGACAGATGCAGCTGCAAGCCAGGGACCCCTGGGGCCACCAGAAGCCAGGGGAGGGGCTGGGAACAGATTCCTCCCTAGGCCTGCAGGCGGCGCCCGCACACGCCACCACTGCCGACTCCGGCCCCCAGGACTGCG
Organism: Cabassous unicinctus; assembly: GCA_029593785.1. Classification (NCBI taxonomy): domain Eukaryota; kingdom Metazoa; phylum Chordata; class Mammalia; order Cingulata; family Chlamyphoridae; genus Cabassous; species Cabassous unicinctus. The sequence goes on along the minus strand of JAQZBX010049236.1, from coordinate 6,422 downwards.
GGACAAGGAGCCCCCGCTGTCTGAAGCCCCCCGGTTGGCTGGTGGTACCTTGTACGGCAGCCATAGGACCCTAAGACACTCAGCCCCCCAAACTCTGAGTCACCCTGAGGCCTAATTCACACTTCTCTGGGGTATCTCGGCATGTCTTCCCCAGCCCATCCCCAAAAAGTTTCACCTGGAGAAGGGGGACCCCCTGGCCTCACAGCGAGTCCCGCGAGGGACTAGCCAGGCAGCCACAGCGGCTCAGGAAGTGTTTGCCGACCAACGAGCGAGTGACTGGAGGACGCGTCCTCTCGCAGTTTAGGAGCACGGTCCCCTGTGGGCACGTCGGCGTCCCCACCGCTTTACAGAAGAGGTTATTGTGGTCCAGCGAAGGTAAGTACATGCCGTGATCACAGGACGGGAATGAAGGATCAGAAGCACAGTGTCCTCCCGCCAAGTCTAGGGCCCTTGCTACTAGGTCAGGCAGGGCCAGAAGGAGGCAGAGGAGGGGACGGGGGGCTGGTGGACAGGAGAAGCAGGTTCAGTCAACCTACACCAAAGCAATACCCGGGCCCTGTGGGGCTGCTTCTCCGCCACCTAACACACCCAGGCATCTTCTGCAGGCTTTGGAATAATCTGTTCACTTCCTCTGACAGCAACAGTAGCCTCTTTAACGTCTGGATGCTGGGGAGGCAGGGAGAAGGCAGCAGGTCTCTCTTCCAAGGGGTCCGGGTGCCAGTTCCATCCCACCCAACCCCCAATGCTTCTTGCCTGGAAGTCTGCACCTGCTTCCCCCAGACACCGTTAGGGTCATTGTTCCCAGCCTGGGCTGCACAGTGGAAAGACCCGGGAGTTCAAAAAGCACTGCTGCCCCGGCCCTACCCTAGGGAATTTTTGATTCAGAGGTGCCACCAGGTCACGAGCAGCAGCTCTAGGGAGAGGTGGCCCCAATTAGAAAGAGCATCCCGGCTTCAGAAGCCCCGGAGATAAGCCACCCTTTTAGCACTGGAGGTGAGTGGGGAGTGAGAGGAAGGAAAAGCGGTGGGAACTGCCCTCCCCACGGTCTTCAGTTCCGGAATCTGAGTTTTCGCCCCAGCAGTCGCCTGGGGACCTTTTTTGAAACAACAGGTGCCATCTCCAGGTTCTGATCCAGGAAACAGGGTGGGGCCTGGGAATCTGGGGCTTTGTTTTGACAAATGTGGTTCCCAGGAACTGGGATGAGTGCACACGGAAAGAAGGGGGCCTTTTTGATGCTTCCTCCAGCCCTGTCCTCTTTAACTACAAAGGACGGGAGCAACGACAGCTATTTAGGATGAAAACAGGCCTAATCTGCTGCAGGTGCCATTACTCTCTGTTAATGGGGGAAGAGCCTCCAGGGAGCCGCCAGGCCCCTGATAAGAGAAGTTTGTAGAGCTCTCTGCCCTGCTGCTGCTGAGAAGTGGCTTCTCCCGTGGGGGAGCTGGCTGCCATTCCAGATGGGCTAGGATTGCCCCCCCCCATACTGAACAAACAGGGACTGAGCCCCACTGTGTGCTGGGCACTGCACTAGGCCAGGGGAGATGAAGGGGAGGGGACAGGACCCGGTCAATGGGGTGAAAACCACACGATGCCACGTCAGCGGGTATGGAGGAGGCCCTTAGGCCGTGGGGGGGGGGGAGAAGAGGAGAGGGGCTGCACAGAAGTAGCCTTGGAGTTGGGGCTTGAAGGAGTGAAGGCTCCTTGGGCAGACACAAGTGGCTCACAGATGGGTCAGAGGTGACAGCGGTGAAGGAGACAGTCCTAAAGCCACAGAGGTGGAGAGGGGACAGGGGCCTGGCCACTGGGGTCTTGGACACCAGGGAAATTGTGTTGGACTTGACCCAAAGCCCAGTAGGGCTTCAATGGGGGGGCAAGGAGATCAGATCGGCATTTCCCCTTCAGCTCCTGGCACAGTGCCTAGCATAGCCTGATACTGAGAAAATTATGAATGAGTGAGTGAATGAATGAATGGAGTCCTAGGCTCTTTTTTTTCAGCACATTTCCTAAGAAGGTCAGGTCCAAACAATGGCCCAGGGTAACACAAGTTCCCAGTGCCAGAATCAAAGCACAGATTAGTACAGGAACCATTAAGAACCGAAATAATCCCTCCACACACACAGCCCCCCACCCCCCAGGAGACTGCAGGGCCTTCACCAAAGAACTCTCAGCAGGGGCACGAGAGGGCCATGATCGAAATGTAGGTCCTCTTAGTTTTACCACATTTCAATTATTTTCAAATTCTTGTGTTAGTTAGTATAGGAGAGGCTTTGTGCATTAACAAAATAACCCTAACAGCTCAGTGACAACACAAGATTTCTTTCTGGCTCCCAGTGTGTATCCAGCCCAGGCCGACCGGGCCAGGGAGAGGGATTGGCTGTGCCTCCCCCGACGCGGTCACTCAGGGATCAAGGCAGACGGAGGGAAGGAAAGGAAAATGACAACACGAGCGATGTCCGCCCCACTTCTTAATCCCGGTTCCTTTTCTAGCCAGACTATTTGACTAACCAGGGCACCTCATTTAAAGTATCTGCTGAGGCTGGTGGGTCAGATTTGTAGAGATCCAATTTAAACTTTTCTTCCAGGAGAGGACCAATATTTGTCTGGATGGCCTCTCTATTTCTTTAGCTTATAGAATTGCCAGCAGAGAGCATTCTGGATTTAACGCTGACTTTGCTGTACGCTTTATGCTTTGATTTTATATCCACGCGGATTTTCATTATAAGGTTATTTCTTTGTTTAACCGATTTTATGGCTACACATGCATGTTTGAATGCGGGCTGGGGTGTTCAATTAATCTGATGACAGTTTCTTTGCTTGTTATTTCTATGGCGCTTTTAACATCAGCTGGGCTGATTTGACAAAATTTATAATGTATTCAGCAGTTGATGGCTTGAGCCTAATTGAACACAAATTTATAATGCCATCCAGTGTTGTAATTAAAACATGGTAAAATTAGCCCATCAAATACTGTGCTCTCTCCCTCCCTCTCTCCCTCTCTCCCTCTCACGAAGCCATCAACAGCCTTTGTTTTGTATATGGTCAATTACGTTTTCCAAGTGAAATCCTCAGAAGAACCATCAGATGAAAGGAAGCCAACCGAGGATTTAAGCCTGCGCTAATTTGACAAGGAAACACTCTGAAAATTGTTTTCAAACAATGAGAGAAATTAATTTTCCGAGGTGGTGGTTTGGGGTGTCTTCCATTTTTATTGGGATGACCGCAGAATCACGGGAGGTGGCTCAGATGCAGAAAAAGGGGACTGTTCTTGTGTCTCTGTCAAAAGTCCAGGCCAGGCAGGAGAGAGGAAACAGGCCGTTCCTCCCCCAAAATCCCATTCCTTAATGATGACACTAAAAAGGCATTTCCCCGCAGGGACCCATCGTTGTAGGGGCTTCCAAGGCTCTTCACTGCCTAGTGACTTAATCTATCATGAGGGCATTTTCAGGTGTAAAATTACATTTTGGGTCTGCAAACACTCCTTCCAGAACTATTTTAAAAGACAAATTAAAGAAGTGCAGGGGCTAGCAGCTGGTTTGGAGAAGCTGTGTTCTTCCTGTCAGGTGTTTTGTGTGAACTTGTCGTCGGCTGGGGCGGCGTGGCTGGCTTTTTCCTTCATCTCTCAGAAAGCAGAGCATCGGATGAGCTCAGAATGGAGACGTCTTGGTTGTCCAATCTTTTAGAGGACGGGAACACCGATGTTTTCTGCCAAGGCCAGCCCCACCTTCTCCCTACTGTCCCCTGGTGGCGGTGACGTGCGTGACATTCGCCAGGAGGCTGGCAGGGTGAGAGCCCGTAACCAGCAGCAGCCCAGGGATGCGCCTTGGCTGCCGGACTTTCATTCCACCCTCTTTTGGTAGCAGCGCTCTGATTCTCCTCTGGGGACTCACCCTCCCCACCACTCCGAGCCCGTGTGCTTCGGGTGGGCTGACTCAGCTCTTGGGGAGGGCACATGACTCAAGCCTGACCAGGCAGAACATCTCATTCTCCTAGTCCCAAAGATTGGTTCAGAAAGGCATGGACTCAATGCAGCCAAAGGAATCCACCGCAGAGCTCCTGTGCCCTCCTCTTGGGGGAAAGACAAGGTCTTTTAAGGGTTTGTGTGGGCTTGCTGGAGCTGCTGGCAGCCACCTTGCCTCCACATGGCATCTGAGAAGGAAGGGAACATGTAGCTGAGAGCTGGACAGAGAGCTGAGCTCTGGGTTCCTGGATCTAGCCATGCCTGAAATCCTTCCTATCCCCAGACTTTCAGTTATACGTGCTCACAAATTCCCCATTTTGGTGTGTTCCAAAGTCAGTTTGAGTCGGGGTTTCTGTTACCTGAAATCATGAGACTCTGGCCAGGTAGGAGAACCTGGCCTCAGGAGTGTCCAGTAAGTGTCGATCACTAGGCACGGCTATCGAGGAACAAGGGGAGCTTGTCTTGAGTGGCCCGATTTTCCACGCCCCTGCCTGTGTTGAGCAGGGCAGGCACGTCTGGAGCATGGCACGGTGCCCACCAGAACCCCCTTGCTTCACCCTCTGTGCCCACATCTCCAACCGCAGAGCATCCCAGGCCACCCATTCTCCCCCAGTGTTGTGGGCTGAATTGTGTCTCCCCAAAAGGTATGTTGAAGTCCTACCCCTACCTGTGAACGTGGCCTCATTTGGAGCCAGAATCTTTATGGATGTAATTTGGTAAGTTCAGATGAGGTCCTCTTGCATGAGGGTGGGCCCTAAATCTATGACTGTCCTTAGAAGAAGAGGGGAGGACACACAGAGACGCAGACACACAGATGGCCATGTGATGCCGGAGGCAGAGACGGGAGTGAGGCAACTGCAAGCCGAGGAATGCAGAAGCCCACCAGCCACCACCAGAAGCTGGAATTGGCCAGGAAGGGGTCTCCCTAGAGCCTTCGGAGGGGGCCTGACCCTCCAGGCACCTTGGTTTGGAACTTCTGGCCTCCGGAACTGCAAGAGAACGAATTTGTTATTTTAAACCCTGATGCCTGTGATACTTGGTTACAGCAGCCCACGCCCAAAGCCCTCTGACCACAGGCTCGGCCCTGGCCTGTTCTTCTGCCATCTGGCGTGTGTGGCTCCCAGCGCTCCATGACGGCACAGCCGGCAGAGCCCTCCATAAACACGCCTTGCTGGCCCCGGCTGAGACACAGCGTCCACCGATCACTCTGATTTGCGGATGAAGTATCTCGGAGGTTTTGCCTCCGGAGGACGGGCTAACTGGGCCTCCTCTAGTGGTTAGTTTAATGGGTCAACTCTGCTAGGCCACAGTGCCCGGTTATCTAACCAAATATGAATCTAGGGGCTGCTGGTAAGATAGTTTGTGGAGGTGGTTAACATCTGTCACCAGCTGACTTTAAGTCAAGGAGATGACCCCTGGTGATGCAGGTGGGCCTCATCCAAGCAGCTGAAAGGACTTTGGAGCAAACACTGAGGTTTCCGGGAGAAGGAACCTGGCCTCAAGATGGCAACATCCACTCCTGTTTGAGTCTCCAACCTGCCCGGCTGCCCTACAGATTTCAGACTTAGCCCCCACAATCACACAAGCCATCTCCTGAAGACAAGTGCCTTAATGTTTACATATACGTATATAGAATATTTAGATATAGAGAGGATATATATATCCTATTATGTGTGCACTTGTCTGTGTATCTCTATCCTGATATTTGTGCGTCTATGTGCAGGTGTGTGTATCTGTTCTCAATTCAGGCATGAATCTAGATCTGCCGTGGGCCCTGTTCCTTTGGAGAACCAAGGCTGACACAGCTCCCCAGGACCCCCAAATCAGCCGAATCACAGCCCCCAGGCAACTGGCTGGAAAACTGAAAATTTTCTACCTTTGAACCAGAAAGCTGCATCTCAAGGGGAAATTTTCATGACCTATGGAAAAATCTAACTCTTCTGTATCAGTTGTGCGGGAGCAGGGGCAGCCGGGCACTAAGTATAAAAAACGACAACCCAGCGGCCCAGATGGCAAAAAGCCCTCCACCCACCTCCCCACTGGGCAGCGGGAGTGGCCGCTAAGGAACACGGCTCTTCAGGGCCTCCCCTGCCTCAGGCAGTCCAGGCCTGGCCACCACGCCCGAGTGACACCCACGCCGCCCGGCAGCCCCCGCGGCTGGGCAGGCCCCTGTCCCTGGCTGTCCGTCAAACACGCCCAGCTCCTGGCGCGCCCTGCCTAGCGCATCCCTCCCGGAAGTGCTCCGACCGGAAAAGCGCCCTCCCGGAAGTGGTGCACCGCAGCGGGCCGTCCCCTGCTCTCGGCCCCTCCTTTGGTGGTATACTGGCTCCTGATATCCGATATTCATTTATCCGTTTCTGGGCATGGTGTCGGTCTCCTGCCTTGCGCACAGCCTGGCACATAGTAGACCTTAAAAATATCTTGAAAGGCAGATGAGGATAACTGGGGTTTCTATCTCGCTTCC
>JAQZBX010049235.1:0-19966 GCA_029593785.1 Cabassous unicinctus | reverse complement strand
AAATGATATTTGAACTGTTTTTTGTTTCCACCAGTGAAATGGATTGATAGTATTTAAATTTTCAGACAATTCATTCCAAAATTCTGCACCAGGGGTTTCTTTCAATTCATTTTGAGACATGCTCAATGTCTTCTTTTGCAATTCTAAAATATCTAAAGAAATATTATGCTTATATCCAATCAAGTGATTTTTCACTTCTTCCCAATCATGTTCACTATTGTTATAAGCCAAAGGAGTAATACAAAAAGAACTTTCATTCCAATCACTTTTAAGAGCACTTAACAAGTTTAAATTATAAATTTGATTACCCAAATGTATAATAGTTCTTTCAAGATCGTTCATACGATTATTCAGTTCCATATCAATGTGAGACTGGCTATGCCACATCTCACTTGCATTTTTATGCCAGTCCTTAACATATTGTTGAGTCTGGACTCCTTGATGCAGGGCTGTGCCAGTGACAGCTGCAGCAGTTATGATGCCAATCAGTCCCAAAATTCCTGTTATTAAAAGTCCAATCAGTCTTTTAGTTCTTTTTAAATAATGGTCGAGGAAATGCCACAGCAACTGGGATTCTGGAGACTGCTGCCAATGTCTGGTCATCTGAACTGGTAACCATAGTCCTTTTCTTCTTCTTGCTATAAAAAGAGTTTGATTTTCCTGCAAATATGAATTCTTAAGGCATGAAAATAAAGAGCAATTGGAGCAACTAATGTTTCTTTCACCAAAAGTTACTTTTCCAATGATAAAAACTATAGGTTCTCGTACACATACTGTAAGAAATTGAGTTGATTTTCTTTTTAAAATAGTAATATTAGTTTTACTGCCTTGCCATTCAAAAATTGGACCAGTTCCCAAAAATAATTTCCACAAATAACTTTGAGTTTTGTTAAGTTTAGTGTCCCATGGAAGTGGGATATATCTTCCTTGATTTTTCCAATTTATTGAGCTGTTAGTAAATGCTGTATTACCAAAACTCCAGAAATAAGGATTACTGTCATTTGTGATTATGGTTGAATTATTAATGAACCAAGATATGGTTGTGTTTTTAATAGGCTTCAGTATTCCTATAAGGGCCCAATCCTTTACAATTCCATAGGAATCATTAAACAACACAACCTCTGTAAGCCCATGACAAATATGCCATTTGTCATTAAGTAATCTGTTTTAGAGGGACATGTAAGATTTACCATATTTTCTGACTTATGTGGTAAAGAAGGGTAAATGACAACATAAATTCGAGTTTGATTTTTCTCTGTTAAAACTACACTGCGATTTTTAGGTTGCACGCATACAGAACCATATCCAATACAAACAAGGTGGTCTATAAAAGGTAAAGTTAAATTTTTTATACATTTCCCTTCTTCTTTTGGCTTTAAGGGTAGTTGTATATCTATAGGTCCTGGAAAATGGTGAGATTGATTACGATAAATTGGGTAAGACCTCATCATTCCAAGTTAACAGCTCTAGAAGAGGTGGGTTGGTTATGTATCCCCAATAAGTGTAATTATGATGTGGTATCTTACCTTGACCTAATACTTTACCTATAATTAATCCAATGTGAAACCACCATGTCCATAGTTTAAGTCTCAGCAGCATCTTCAACTCTAGGCTTGATTCTTCTAGAGGGGATCCACTGCGGTTCTCCTGTTTTTGTAATGATAAGAGCAAAACCTCGGCCCCAAATCTTTCTCTCCTTTTTCCCATTTATTGGTTGTTTCGTTTTTTCCAATTTATCAGTTGTCTGCATTTTTCATTTTCATTCTTTTTATTAACCTCCCATTGTCTTTCTCCTGCTTTTCTGTTTTCTTTTTCTTTAAAAACCGCTCTCAGGAGCTCCTTGGTCCAAACACTGACTGAAAGAAAAGTTTCGTTTTCAGAGCCCCACGTTGGGTGCCATATGTTGACGTTCTGGAACTGGGTCTGTGAAAACGGTGCCATGGATGAGAAAGAATAAAACAAAAGAGAAGAAATAACTGGGATCAGGGGACTCTCCGTCCGAAATGGAGAGAAGAGCCCAATAAAATTCTTATACCTATCCATAACCATATAGTCTATAGTTATTTCATTTTAAGACAAATTTCACCTTCACAAAACACATTCCCTAACTTAATGCTACCTTCTACAATGCTTTCTACAAGTTTTGTCCCACATATTTTATTCTGCTTTTATACAAACCAGTCATTTTATCTTAAGACAAAGCATACTCCTTTAAACAAACTTATCATATTTTAATCAGCACATCCACCATCTTTTACCTTATTTTTATATCCATTTACATTTTATCTCTCATTCCATTCCATGAATTTACTATTATCAACCAGATGTATTAAAATATACACTGAATAAACAGACAAGTACAAAAAGAGTTAACACATACTAACAGAAACATAAAGCTTATTAACTTGACTCATAATTTTTACCTCTTTGCTATGGTTGTCTCCAAGACTTCCATCATTTCACATTTCTGATTTTATTGTTTTTAAGATTTTTTTCTGGAATCTGTGTTGCCTGTAATATGTAACCTCACTCTTGGAAGCACTTTTATTAGTAATCAGCAACCAGTTAAGAGCACTTGAGCAGTATAAATGCAGTTTGGCTCTAATTTAGCAGTTTAGACAGATAGAAAGACATTTAACACATATATTTTGGATTATTACTCTTTAGAAGTACATTTAGACAGAGTAAAAGTTCAGGAGTAAGCTATTGATTTAAAACTGAAAGTTCTTTTTAACACCTTCATAAAAATCCTTATCAAAATAAAATGTGATTAAAACTTAAAATATTGTCAAAGTAGCATTCCATTTGACAGAGCTTGGTGAAAAAAGGGAGAGAAGAGGAGTGAGTTGGGGATAAGTCTGTTAGAGAAAGGAGGAAGATGTCATGTGAGTTTTGAGGAGAAAGAATGTGTATTTGTGTTCTGAGCCTGGTTAAAATGTCTCTTCCAAGGATTGGAGTTGGACAGCAGGGGAACACGAGAAATGAGTGGGTGAACAGGTAACTTTTTAGTGAGCACAGCAAAAGATGGGTTGTGAAACTATTCCATTGACCTCCACTATTGAGATTTGAGGAGAGAGTTAAGGGCCCAGAGAATTGGGGAAGGCCAGAGTAAATGGACCCCATATTGATAAGTAATGAAATTAGCTTACCTGCCACCATCAAAGTTACCGAGGTTCCACTTTGAAGATGGGCATGGGGTCCTGCATGGTTCTTGGGCACTTCAATCATCTGTTGTCAGTCCCAGAAGGTCTGGGAGCTTGAATCTGGGGGGTTGGGTCTGACTGGGTAACCATGCCCTTTTTCTTTGAGAGGCCTGGGGAGAGTCAGTCTTCCCGTGGATTCCTTGCTTGCACAGTGGGAACAGCCCTGGAGGAGGTTGTGTGTTTGAGCACTGCTTGGCCCAGTTCCTGGTCTTTGTATATTTGAGGCATTTCCCCAGTGGGTTCTTTCCCACATGCCTAGTGTGGGGTGGGTATTGACAACTCTGGAGAGTGGAGGCAAGTAGCTGGTAGGCTTGGTTACAAGATTTGTTTTTAGCCTCTTCCCTTTGCCCTTCCCATTGGGCTTGTTCTACATCTCAATTATTAAAAACTCTGAAGACTAGGTTAACAAACTTGCTCTGACTAGTTTGGAGGCCTGCTTCTGATTTCTGGAGCTTTCAGAGGATGTTGGGGGCTGACTGGGAGATAAAATGCATGTGAAGGAGGAGGGTGCCCTTTGGCAAGTCTAGGTTTAGATTGGTACAATGCAGGAGGGCTTCCTGTAGCCATGCAAAGAAGGCAGCAGGGTTTTCATCAGTTTTTTGTGAGATTTCTTTGAGTCCATCATAATATATGGCTTTATAAGAGGCAGCTTGTAGTCCTGCAACTAGGCAAGTTATATGGTTGCAGGACTGGTGGCCAGGTTTCCCTTCCTGATAATCCCAGCTAGGTTCCTCCCAGGGGACTGATGTGGCTCTAGCAGGGCTGTGGGTAGCACCCTGTCAGTTTAGGGTATTTGCATGGGTCTGGGCTGCAAGCCAAACATGTTCTATTTCCTCTGGGGATAGACAGGGGGAAAGAATGATATAGAGGTTTTACCAGGAATCATAAGAGACAGTTAGGTATTAAATTATTTGATAAAATGAGACAGGTCAGAGGAATAGGACCCAAGGAGGTGTTCAGTCTGGGAGAGATCAGAGAGGGAGAAGGGAACATGGACCCATATGGGGCTTTTGGGACCTGCAACTTCCCTAAGGGGAAGTACAGGGTATAGTCAGAATGACCTGGTTTGATGAGGGGAGGGGAGTGGAGAAGGGTCTGTTGAATTTGACTTGGAAGTGAAGTCAGGTGCTGGGGGTTTTCTGGACAAGGGAGAGAAACAGGAGAGGCAGAGGGGCCCAGAGCAGGAGGCAGAGGGAGTGCATAAGGAGGGAAAATAGAGTTGTTCGCCAGATTGAAGGATGTTTCTGAAGAGATATCAGGGGGGTGAGGGTTTTTGGGAGAAGGGATTGAAGAAGGAGAGTTTGAAAAGTGGGACAGGACTGACAGAGGGAGTAGCACCTGCACAGTCCTAAAAAGACTTGAGCATATGGGATTTCACTCCACTTGTTTAAGCATCAACAATAATTATTGATGTCTATAAGAATTTGGGGATCTAAAGTCCCATTTTCTGGCCAGATGGATTTATTGTTGAATTGGTAATGAGGCCAGGCAGTGTTACAGTAAAAGATGAGTTTTTCCTTTTTTTTTTTTTTTTTTTTTTTTGGGTCATAGATCAGATAGATTCAAGACTGAGGTCTTTAAGGCTTTGAAAAAGGCACCCCAGGAGCTGTTTTCAGAAAGGGAGATTGGCTGTTGCCCATGGGTTTAAGGAGATTTCACTGAGTTCTCAAGGTGCCAATGGATCACAGGGGACATCTCACTCTGTGTCTCATTAAGCTGGATATGGAGGAGAGGACCAGAAGGAGGCATCCCTCTGTCTAGTCACCCCACAGAATGGAGGGTCTAGGACCTGGGGCAACCCTCTACCCAATGCCAGGGTTTTCAAGGGACCGAGAGTTGTCCTGAATAATGGAGAACAGAACAGAATGGAAGAGGGTGCTGGACATGCAGGGAAAGGGGTGAAGTTCCTTACCCAGTTTTCTGAACAGAGGACAATGAGGACCTGAGGAGGGCATCAGCCTGAACAATTGCCAGTGTGAATAGAAAGGGACCAAACAATGGGCTCCCTTGATCTCAGCTCCTGGGTTTTGGCACCAAAATGTTAGGTTTGAGGGGAAAGCTGAGAAAGGGAGGTGTCTTAGAAATCAGACCAGGAGCTGAGGTCAGTTAAAGCAGAGCCTATAATGAGAGAGCGAGCTTAGCAGCTGGGCTGAGTCTGAATAGGCAGCAGCAGCAAGGGAGGGGGAGAAGGGGATTTTTATAACTCATTCTGGGGCTAGACTACAAAGGGCTAGGTTGTGATGATTTAGGCTAGCCTTGCAATTTCAGGGTCAGAATGTGATAACACATATCAGCTTTGTAGTTCCACCTGTGTCCTACGTGTTATCATCCCTCTGACATGGGTTGCTACTTTCCTATGGACAGGAATGCTCAGGGAAAGGAGTGGAGGTAGGAGCTCTGGTTTCATATCAATAGGAATGTGCAGCTGCAGGGAGAGGGAGGGTCAAGAGGGGAGATAGGGTGGGAACTCTGGGCCTAAGAGTAAACAATAAATGTTTTAAAATTCCACAAATAGACCATTTGAACCATTTCAGTTCACCAGGAAAATACAAGTTTTTACTCTTTTAAAAAAAAATTAAATACCAAAATAACTACATTTAAATAAATAATGTTATGATGATGACATTTAAAAAATTCACAAAAAGACCAAAGCCCTCTTTCTGCTGTCATGACTACTCAGCCTAACCCCTCAGAACACTCAGGAAATGTGAGTGCTTTTCTTCCTTAGGTGTGAGGGCTGAGGCCAGGCCAGGCCTTCCACTTCCCACTCACCTTGGTTTCTTTTCTTCTTGCTTTTATTTCCTGAAGAAGAGAAGTCAGCCTTAGTATCAAATTCAGTTTGGGAAGGTGGAGGAAGATTTCCTATTGCAAATCAGAAAACAACCTAGATGTTTCAAATACTCAACTGCAGGGCACTTGGTTCCAAGAACTGTCACTGACATGCAGCTTCTGTTAAACCTGACAGCAGTGACTCTTGCTGGAGGAAGTGATGAGGGACAGTAAGAGGGACCTCAGATATACTCCTGTGGGTGAGCTGCTGGATGGCCCTGGGAGCTGGGTAGTTCCCCTAAAATAGCCAAAGAGCATAGAGAGGCCTTGGATCTGTGTTTGAAAAGGGTGTGTGATAAAAGATTGAATCTTTTTTCTAGATGAAGTAGTAATAGTTGTGTCGTTTTAAACATACACTATATTTAGCAAGACTTGTTTTACTTAAGAGTGGAGAATTATGTCAGGGACAAAGCCAACACAAAGAAACAACAAAAAGTAGCAAGAAAGAGAAATGGTTAAGTGTGGCTCTGTGAGTTCCTGCAGGTCTTCCCCATGGACCCATCTCAGTGCTCATGGTAACTGTGGAGAGGATGCTGGCACCAGGGCAGACAGAGGTGAGGAAATTCATCAGGCAACTGCTTCACCAGGACCCACTGCCGGAGTCAAAGGAGCTTCATCTGAACATTAACAGATCAGACAAAAGTCAACCTTTCCATAGGCTAAAAACAAACAAAAATTACATTGTTTCTTTTCCCAAATGAAATTTCACATGAGAAGTACTGTGTGCTGCCAATTTCCAGAGTAGAAATGGAGTAACTTAAAATGTCAGACCCCATTATTTTGTAAAGAAAGAAAAATATTCAAAATATTCTAATTCCACATGAACAACAAAATATATCTGCCTCCCAGGGCCTGGAGTGGTAGGTCCCTGAGGGTGGTGCAGGTGGTAGCTCCAGTGGGTTCCCTGTGAGGTCCCCTCACTCCAACATGGGTGACATTCAGGAGATGCTCAGTCTCAAGGAAGGAGCTGGAGCTTTACTTTTATTTCAAAGCTGAGCCCTCAAAAGCTGCAGTTCAATACCTGTCAGGGAAGGAGACCACAGTGCTTGAAAAAGGTTTTGTTAGGTTCTAAGGGAAGCCAAGGAAGGGGGACATCACAGAAATCAGACCTGGAGCCCAGATCAGTTTAATCAAAGTCTTTAATGAGAGTAACAGACTGCATCCCCAAGGGGAGGGGGAGGAGAGTTTTTATTACTCATTTTGGGGCTAGATTACAAAGGTTTAGGGCTAGATTGAGATAATTTATGTTAGCTTTGTAGTTTTAGGGTCAGGACAAAACTCATGTCAACTTTGTATTTCCACTTGCATCCTAGTTGTTATCATCCCTCTGACATGGGTTGTTACTGTCACAACAGTACTGTCCAGCTACAGGAAAAGGGAGGGGGAGGGAGGAAGGGTGGAGAGGGGAGGCAGGGTAGGAGCTCTGGGCTTAACAGGGTTGTTATGTGTATTTTTCAAGTGTGATTTCTATTTTTAAATGAAGGAGTTTTAGGGCCATGTGGGTTTTTCATGTTCAGTGCTGAGGGGTGAAATCCAGCCACAGGACCCCCTCCAGGTGAAGCCATGCTCTGTCATGTGAAAGCAAATGTCTCCTTTTGGCACCACAACATTGGTATTTCTCAAAACAGGAGGTGTCTCTCAGGATCTGATTTTGGATGCCTTTTGCCCTCCAGCTGTGGACAGCATGTCCAACTTCATGGCAATGATGATGCTCCTACCTTCCTCTATTTTGATCCACTTAAGTGCTGGCTGCTTCATGGGGAGAAAGGCTGATGCCAAGGTGTGGGTTGCCAACATGTGCAAAGGGGTTGCAGCTGCATCATTCTCCTGTCCCTGGGCCACAGTGGTGACTGGCACTATGTGAGTCCTGTTCTGAGTTACAATTTTTATGGGTTGCTGGTGCTGGCCACAAGGTGTCTGCTGCACTCTGGTAACCATCAGGACAGGGGGAGCAGGGGCTGTCTGAATTACCCAGCCAGCAGCTCCCAGCATAATGTGTCCATTCACAGGGATAGGCTCTACTTTCACTTTGACTTCCCTAAGGTCTCCATTCTCTTGCATCTCCACCTCTGGAGGAGGGACCGCAGCCATGTGGGTAACCACAGCCTGCCCAGTCACAGCAGATGTGTTTGTGGGTCCAGCCCAGTCATGTTAGGAGGCAGTGCTGCTGACACCTGGTGAACCATGTGGACCATCTGCAGAAGCAATTCTGGGAAGGTGCAGCCACCCAAAGACTGTAGGCAACAGTCTTTAGAGCTAGTGGAAGGTGCCACTGTACTGTTATCAAAACTGGCTGAACAGAAAGTGGAGAACATGGGCTCTCTGGGAGAAACTTGCCTCTTGAATGACTGCAAGTTTAGGCTGTTGGGCACCAGGCTCAGGATCCAGGGAGGGTGATGAACCTTCCTGTGAGAGGTTCTCAGGGATCTGCGTCACTGGAGTGGACAGAGAGTGCTCCAGTGTGATTGGGAGAGGCTGGGGCACTTCTAGAAGAGAGTGGTCCTGGAGGGGCTCTACAGCAAGGCATGTCTCTAGGCCAACTCTTCCTAAAAGCCTGCTCTATTAATCTGCTCTCAGAGGCAGAGTCTATCCTCCAGAATGAGCCTTTGCCTGGTTCTTCCTAGGAGCATGGTACTTTCATGAAATAATGATTTGGAGAGAGATGGTGGTGAAGTGAATTCTGCCAGCCTTTGTCTGCAGTCCTGTAGTACAGGTAATTTTCAGTGATGTGTGTATAAATTCTACATAGGGTGAGCTGTTTATCATCGTAATTTCTTTTACTATTAATCATGCACAGGAATAAGGTGGCTTTGAATCATCCTTTGGGCTGTCTCCTCCTGAAGCTTCCTTTTCATTTTCTGCCTGTGAATTTTCAGCCATTAAATTGAGGTCAGATGGTATTACATGGCCCATTTTGTACCGGCAAGAACTGCTCCACAGGGGCTGGATCGGCAGGAGTTTGAAGCACTGACAATTCCTGTGGGGGATGGCAGAGGGCTGAGCCTGTGGACCATAGTGTCTGGAATGTGGATGGTCAGGGGCGAGATCTGGGGCTGCACGGGTTGCACCTGGGCCTAGGGCGACTCCTGTCCCTTCCTCCTTTCTCTGGACAAGGCGGTGAAGGTGATCTTGAAGTTTGTGCTGGGAAACTTGAACGTGAACAAGCGCAGCACATGCAGCCGGGTGCCCAGCGCCTCTGGAACACACACGAATACGCAGTTCTCACGGAGGCAGTGCAGGTAGTAGAGGCCACGGGCATCCACGTCAGGCCGGGGCTGCGCGGGCTGGATTGGGGCTGCCCCACCATGGCCGCCACCGTCACCCGAGGCGGCACCAGGAGAAAAAGCTGAGTGGCCCATGCTCACATCGACAGAGATTTGCGATGAGTTGCGCCGGATGGTCACCGAGCTCTTCGTTTTTCAGGTACTTGACCTCGCAGCCCACGAGGAGCACCACGGCCCAGCCGCCGGGCAGGGACCCAACGTCCCGGCCCCAACGCCACCACTGGAAGGTGGGCTGGGAGCCCCAGCCCCACAGCGCCGCCGCTGGCGGTGCCTCCCGTGGGGTCCGATAGCATAACCGAGGCTCACACGCACTCTCCTCTGTTATTGCCATGCCCCAAGAAAAGAGCCCCTCAAAGTAGTTTTGATTTGCATATCCTTAATGACTAAAGATATTCAGTATCTGTTCATGGGTTTGTGGGCCAACTACATACATTCCTTGAAGAAATGTCTATTTATGTACTTTGCCAATCTGTAATTAGATTATTTGTCTTTTTGTTAAGGGGCAAGAGATAGATAGATAGATAGATAATAGATAGATAATTTGTTTTCCTCAATTTTAAATTTATTAAAACTTATATAGAGTATGTTTATATATTTGCAAAACTTTAAAAAAAATCTGAAATCCTCCATACCTCCCTTGGGAAAAACCATCCATTTTTATTCTTTGTTATTAATGTCTGTTTATATTCAAAACTAGAAGAAATGGAAAAGAAATACTTTTTCCTTAAGTTTAGATGGACATTGAGGAGAAGGAGAGAATAACTGGAGTAAACTTTAAGATCCTCTGTTTCAGCTTGTGCAGGACTGGTGCAACAAGAAAAATTAAGAGTCTTAAAATTACCCTTAAGCAGAAAGATGGGATGAAGTCACCAGAAATGCAATGATAATAGATGTATTTCCTAGAGAAATTGAAAATGGGAGACATCATATCAGAATCAGCTAGGAATGTATTTCAGTATGGCAGTCTGAAGAGATCCTGATTTGTGTTTCTGAACTCTGACCTTACACCTCAAAAAGGAACACCAGTTGTGTAGACATGAGAGAGGCAATACCTGCTGACCCAAGTTCTCTAGGAAATCTGTTCATTCTGAAGAGTGCTGGATATTGGCCAAATATTGTTTTGTCATGTTAATAAATAAAAGACTTATCACCTGTATTTAATAAGTGCTTATTAGATAGGAAACATTTTAACCATTAGTTAGTTCATTGGCACTCTCAACATTGTAACAAATTGGAAAACTATTTTGCAAATGAGAAACTTGCGGATGGTATACACTAATAATTTACCTCTAGTGTCTTAAAGAGTTACAGGTCATGGATATTGCTTCTCTTCTGATGAACCTCAGTATGTATTTGATGAGGAAGATGTTTTAGTTATGGATCCTCAAGTAAAAATTTTATTATCAACAGTTTAGAAGTCACCAGTGTATTGGAGTTATACTGGAAGTTACCAGTTTATTGAAAGACTGGCTAGGATATTTCATGAAATACCTCATGTGTTATTCTATTATACTGGCGTTAAAATGTGTTCAGAGTGTGCATATCTCTCTAAGTATGTGGGAAAGGCATATTCTGGATCAACCCAGAGAATATTTGTTTGGAACAACAAGTACAATCTGAGCTTTCTGTAAATACAGCATGGCATTCCCAGTGCTATCATCTTGATCATCATCCTTTGTACATGGTTAGGGATGGCCCTCAATTAACTATAATGTCCACTATGTTTAAGGAATCAGTGATCTTTGATGATGTAGTTACAGACTTCACCCAGGAAGAGTGGACCTTACTGGCAGATCCAAGAGCTGTTCAAATGCATGATGCTGGAAAATATCACTCATTTGTTCTCTATGTGTGGTTATCTCTACATTGATTATATATTTATTAACAAATATCCAGAACCTCTTCCCCATATCCACTCCACAACTTGCCCTGGTTCTTTCATGGCCCTTAAAACTACATGAAGGAAATTTGTTTCTTCTTTATTAACTTACACATAGTTTGTCACTTTAAAAGTTGTCCTTGCTACTCAATCTTCAATACCCAGAATTGTGCTGGGAAGCCAATGAATATTTTAATAAGTAAATAAATGAATTAAACTCCAAGTTACTATTCTACTCTAAGTATGAAGCTGAGGTTTACGACCCCAGTAGTAGTAAAAATAATGGGAGTATCTTTTTCCGTATAACCTTATATGGTGCAACTAATGTTTATTTGGAATATTTTTTATAATAATATAATTTCTGCCTTATTAGGTTATTGAGGGTTTTGCACTCTGTTTTTGAACTTGGGCGTGGAAATCATTAACCAACCTTACTGTCTTTGGAACAGAGTCAGGTATACTTTCTTCACTGAGAAAAAAATGGTCAATCTTTTTGATGTTTAAAGTGCTCTTCTCTGCACCAACTTCTATATGTTTGGCTTTTTGTTCCCTTGGTAGCCTGCCTTGTACTTGAAGATCATTCACTACTCTCAGCACAGAGCTCACAATCTATATACAGGGCATCAGTCCTGTAAATTGGATGTGATTTTCCATGGGAGCACAGAGATGAGCTGTGGAGGGAAGAGAGAGGATTTCTCCAAGTCTAGAGTCTAGGTGAGTTCCAGTAACCTGTGCTTCAATATGAGGAAGAGCCTGGTCAGTGAGTACACAGAACCTTGGAAGTGTCAAATGCAATTTCCTTGAGTGAATGATATTTTCTGAAATGGCACCAAGAACAATGGGGAAAATTCTAAAGATGAAGTCATTACATTTTTCGCTTACTCTCTATTCATATGTCCTTCTTTAATTACCTTGACCTCAGAAAGGAATGCTTATATATATTGAAGTTAAATATTACATAATTGCCTTCAACTTGGTCCTCCATTGTGATGAATTTCCTTCTCTTTACCTCCCCAACATCCCATCTTCATTTTTATCTTTCTCTTATCTTTACCCAGAAAATCCTTCCTAATTGTCAATGTCCTAAAATGGTTTTCCACTTGATTGTTTATTTCTCCATTTCTCATTCTTTTGCAATTTAAAGGCTGTATTCATTATATTTCTCCATAGAAAAAAAACTAATATGTGTGTGTGTGTTATAGGAATTGGCTTTTGAGAATGTGGGGACTAGCAAGTCTGAATTCTGTATGGCAGGCTGCAATCTACTATCTCCAATTACTATAAGTTTGAATACCCCAGGGGAAACTGAACTAGAGGCATAAAATCTTTCTGACTCCTGAAATCCTATTTTTCTTTTTAAAACTTCCAACTGATTGGGAAAGGAGGCTCCTCACATTGATAAAGACAGTCTCCTTTGTTGATTGTAGATGCAATAAGTCAAAGATAGAATCAATTTATTATAGATGCAAATCTATTTATGAGATACCCTCCCAGTAACAATCATGCTAGTGCTTACTTGAAAAAACCCTGGAAAACATAACCTTGCAAAATTGATACATGTTATTAACCATAACAAGGGCCAATATTTTAAATCTACTTACATTTGATTCTTTTTCTACATGTTCATTCTCCTAATAATGTTCTACCAGTATAATTTTTGTCATTATTTCAGGCAGGGAAAGAGACCTTGATGAACAAGAAATTATATCCATATCTACAAGAAGGACACATCCACAATCATGTCAATAAGCTTCATACATGTGGAAACTGGTCATGCAAATTGGGTAAGTAATGAATTCAACACATTCATCTGACTGCAAGAAGATGGAAGATTACATAGCTGTAGGAGTCACTTCTCTCCCAGAGAAATAGATAAAAGACAGGAAGAAACTGTCCAGAACAACTGTTCTGTGGCTCTGGGGTACAGGAGAGTGCTAGGCAGTAACTAGAGGAGAGAGGGGTGAGGAGGAGACTCTGCAGTAAGGATCTTTGAGTAACTGAGGCTGCTGCTGCTGGTGGCACCCAACCCCACTCACCAAGCAGACAGCTTTGGGTCATCCAGTCCCTGGTGGATGACTATGGACTGAGAGGGCTGCAGGGTCTGTGTCTCCAGGAGACGGGGAGGGAGGGACGCAGTTACTGCCAATCTAGCTTTTGGCTGGTGAATCTGGTTTGCTGGGTGCCATGGTTTCCACACATCCTGACTGGGAATGGCTTGCCATTGTTCCCACCTGGGAGCTGGCAGAGAGCTAAAGATAGCCTGCCTTCTCAAACACCCTCCTTACTGACCAGGACTGGTTGCTGCTGATGCAGAGGGAAGAGAAGATTTGTTTCCTCCCTGGGAAAAGGGAGGGTGCAGCTGAGGGGTGATTAGTGTGTTTGAACTGGGAGGCTTGGCTCTGAATGGCCCACCCAGAATGGACCTTCCCTGGACATTGCTTAGGAACCACCTGCCAGGTTGTGGTTTCATTGAAAACATTCCCCACTAGGGTTTGAGCAGAGAGGTTTGTTGATGGGCACCATCTTCTTTCAGGTCAGGAATGTGCACTCCAGGAAAAAATAATATGAGGGTTTTTGGTGCCTTTACTGTCCCCTATACCAATGCCCTTGGGAACTGGACTGCACCACATTAGTGGGTTCCTGACCCAGTCTTTTCTCATAATATGTGTTTCCATTTATGTAAAATTCAAAAGAGGCAAAACTATACAAAGGTATAAAAAGTTTGTGTTATAATTTCTTCTGGGGATACAGAGGGGCCTTGTGATTGGGACTCTTGGGGAGCTGGTCGTGTTCTCATTGTTGATCTGGGAGATGATTTCATAGAAGTCTAATCTTTGTGGAAATTCCTTGCTCTATATATGTACTATTTATGCACATTTCTGTTTATAGGACAAACCTCAGTTAAATTCATTTAACAAATTATGTAAACAATAGTAAAAATAATTGGTTAATTGGTAACTAGTGTGTGTTTCCAGGTATCAAAAAATTCTTACACTTACTTTCCCCTGGCAAAACCAGCATGATTATACCTTCTTCTGAAATTCAGCTACTTGTATGTTCCTCTCTTGGTGTTATATTTTTCTCAAGTAAACTGGTCAAAGATCTGGTGTCAACCCATCAGGACACTAACTCAGAAAGTCAGGTAATTTCTATTTCTTACACCTTTAGTTCTTCCTCAGAGCATGAAAACTCCTAATCTTTAGCTCTTTTATATTATTATTTTAATCTTTAGCTCTTTAGCATTGTTGGATTATGGTGTCTTATCTGGGGGCTGAGACTCAGTTCTCAGAGAGAAAACATCCCATATTTTACTTGGGCCCTTATTCTTAGAGGGCTATTTTGTGCAGATAGCAAGCATCTTTGATTTCATCATAGAATTTAAAGAATCAATTTTATTGATACATATTCATAAATCATACAATCCATCCAAATGTACAATCAATGGCATTTGATATAATCACATAGTTGTGCATTTATCACTTCATTCACTATAACAGTATTTTCATTGTTCCAATAATAATAATAATAATAAACAAAAAACAGACAAACTAAAATCTCTACCCCTTAATAATAACTTCCCAATCTCTCTATCCTTCCTCTGCTGTAGATAGTTGCTATTCTGTTTCTGTCTCTCTAATTTATTTGTATATATATTTTTTGTATGTATGGAGTCAAACAATATGTAGTACCTTATGTCTAGTTTCTTTCACTTAGTATATTTCCTGGTTTTACCTTTAATGGAAAATTATTAATATATTACTATATACTACTGTCCATAGTTTGCTTTGGTTGCATTTTTACATCTTATAACATTAATATATCTTTGTTGAGTTTCAAATACAGTCTTATATATGCAATGTTACCCATACTCATATTTCACATGAGGTTTCATTGTATATTCAGTCCCATGTTACATTTATTAGCTTTCCTTCTAGTATTATCCATGACCCTGGACTTTCCTTTTCAACCACTGTCATGCCCTTATATTAGCACTCTTAGTTACAAACATTAAGACATGCTTTTACCATTTCTATTCATTTCCAAAGATTTAAAATAATGTTTTTACCAATTCTGTACAAATAAACCTCAGCTTTCCGTTCTCTAAACTCATTCTATTTTCTGGTGACCTATATTCTAGTTGTTAACTCCATGAGTTTACACGATATATTTAGTTCATAATTGTACAATCATATATTTGTCCTTTTGTGTCTGGCTTACTTCACTCAACTTAATGTTCCCCAGGGTCATCATACTGTCATCTTCTTCTTGACTTCATTTCTTCTTACAGCTGCATAATATTCCATCATATGTATGCACCACAGTTTGGTTATTCATTCATTGTTTGATGGACACCTGGGTTGTTTCCATATTTTGGCAATTATGAATACTGCTGCTATGAACATTGGTGTGGAGAAGTCTGTTCATGCCACTACTCTCATTTTCTGAGTATATAGCCAGTAGTGGTATTGCTGGGTCACAAGGTAAATATATATGCAACTTCTTTGGAAACTGTCAAACAGTCCTGCACAGTGGCTATACCATTCTACATTCCCACCAACAGTGAATAAGAGTTCCTATCTCTCCACATCCTCTCTAACACTTGTAGCTTTCTGTCTTTGTAATATTGCCCATTCTAGTAGGTGTGAAATGATATCTCATTGTAGCTTTGATTTGAATTTACCTAATTACTAGTGATGTTGAATAACTTTTCATGTGTTTTTTCACCAATTGTATTTCTTCTTTGGACAAATTTCTATTCAGGTCTTTTGCCCATATTTTATTCAGGTCATTTGTCTTTTTATTGTTGAATAGTAGAATCTCTTTATGCATCATGTATACAAAATGTTTATCAGATATGTGATTACCAAATATTTTCTACCATTGATTCAACTACCTTTTCATCCTTTTGATAAAGTTATTTGAGGTGCAAAAGTGTTTAATTTTGAGGAGGTACCATTTATCTTTCTTTTCTTTTGTTGCTCATGCTTTGGGT
Organism: Cabassous unicinctus; assembly: GCA_029593785.1. Lineage (NCBI taxonomy): Eukaryota > Metazoa > Chordata > Mammalia > Cingulata > Chlamyphoridae > Cabassous > Cabassous unicinctus. The sequence goes on along the minus strand of JAQZBX010049235.1, from coordinate 3,778 downwards.
GTAAGGTTTAAGAAACCACCACAGACCACAAAATCTTAAAAATGTTTCCTTATATTTTCTTCTGTTAGTTCTATGGTCTGGTTTTTATATTTAGGTCTTTGATTCATTTTGATTTTATTCTTCTATAGGGAGTGAGATAGTCATCCTGTTTCATTCTTTTCGTTATGGATATCTGGTTCTCCTAGCACCATTTGTTGAAAAGAATGCTTTATCCCATTAGCATGGCTTTGGTAAGTTTGTCAAAATCAGTTGGCCATAAAGGTGAGGGTATATTTATGAACTCTCAACTCTACCATTGATTGATGTATCTATCTTTATGCCAATACCATGTTGTTTTGAAAACTGTAGCTTTGTAATATGTTTCAAGGTCAGGCAGTGTGGGTCCTCTCATATTGTTCTTTTTGAGGATGTTTTTGGCTATTTGGGTGCTCTCCACCTTCCAAATAAATTTGATCATTGCCTTTTCTATTTCTGTAAAGTAGGCTGTTGGAATTTTGGTTGGTATTGCACTTTACCTATAAATCAGTTTGGGTAGGAGTGACATCATGATATTTAGTCTTTCCATTTGTTTAAGTCTTCTTTGATTTCTTTTTTAGCAGTGTTTTGCAGTTTTCTGAGTACAGTTCCTTTACATCTTTGGTTAAATTGATTCCTAGATATTTAAGTCTTTTTGTTTCTTCTGTAAATGGAATATTTTCCTGATTTCCACCTCAGATTGTTCAATACTAGCTTACAGAAACATTACTGATTTTTGCATGTTGATCTTGCATCCTGCCATTTTCCTGAACAATTTTATTAGCTCAAGTAGCTTTCTTGTATGCATTTCAGAATTTTATAAATATAGTATTTTGTCATCTGTGAATAGTGAGAGTTTTACTTCCTCTTTTCCTCTTTCAATGTTTTTCTTGTCTAACTGCTTTAGCTAGAACTTCTATTAAAATGTTGAATAGCAGTGGTGAAAGTGGGCATCTTTATCTTGTTTCCAATCTTAGAAGGAAAGCTTTGAACTTTTCCCTTTTGGGCGTAATGTTGGCTGTGGGTTTTTCATATATGTCATTTCTCATTTTGAGGAACTTTCCTTCTATTCCTATCTTTTGAAGTGTTTTTTTTTTTTTGTTTTTTTTTTTTATCAAGAAGGAATGTTGGGTTGTGTTAAATGTCTTTTCTTAATCAATCAATATGAACATGTGGTTTTTTCCTTGAATTTGTTAATGTGGTGTGTTACATTAATTCATTTTCTTGTGTTGAACCACCATTGCACACCAAGAATAATTTCCACTTGATTGTTGTGTATAATTCTTTTAATATGCTGTTGGATTCTATTTGCATGTATTTTCTGAGTATTTTTGCATCTATATTCTTTAGATAAATTAGTTTGTAATTTTCTTTTCTTGTAGTATCTTTATCTGACTTTCTTATTAGGGTGATGGCTTTACAAAATGTGTTTGTTAATTTTGCCCCTCTTCAATTCTTTTGAACAGTTTAAGGAGAATTGCCCTCAATTCTCCTCAAAATGCTTGGTAGAATTCACCTCTGAAGGATTTTTGGTGCCTTTACTGAACACCACACCAAGGCCCTTGGAAAATGGTTTGCACCACATTAATGGGTCAGTGGTCCAGTTTTGATCAGTTAAACTAGGGTAATTTTAAATACCTAGAATAAGTTGAACCAAGAATCAAAGAAGAGCCATTATGCAGAGATTGGAAACATTAAAATCCTACCCAAGAGAAAAAAACTGACCATCAGAGTAAATTTAACATCATATTAGATGCCTAGACATCAGCAAAAATATAGGATCCATACTAAGAAACTTGAAAATATGGCACAAAGGAACAAATCAAAACACCAGGTGAGACACAAGATTTGAAACAACTAATAAATGTTGTTCAAATAAATCTCCTAAATCAATTCAAGAAGCTGAAGGAAAATACAGATAAAGAGATAAATGACATTAAGAAGACACTGAGTGTGCTCAAAGAATCATTTGAAAACTTGAGTGGAAAAATAACAGAGCTTATAGGAATGAAAGACAGAATGGATGAGATTAAAAATACAATAGAGGCATGCAAGAACAGATTTTAAGTGTCAGAAGAAAGTATACATAAATTGGAAGAGAGAACAGCTTAAATTGAAAAAAAAAAAATAGAAGAAGAGAAGAGAGAATAGAATGAAAAAAAACTGAGCAGAGGCATAGTGAATTGAATGATAGCACAAAGTGCACCAACATATATGTTATGGGAGTTCCCTGAAAGATAAAAGAGAAATAAAGAATATTTGAGGAAATGATGTATGAATATTTCACAACTGTTATGAAAGACATAAATATACATATCCAAGAAGCACAATGTATTCCAAGTAGAATAAATCCATACAGATCTTCTTAGAAACTCATACCATTCAGAATGTCAAAATGTGAAAGATAAAGAGAGAATTCTGAAAGCAAGAGGAAAGGGATGTCCAAAAATATAAGGGATGTCCAATATGACTTAGTGCAAATTTCTCATCAGAAACCATGGAGGTGAAAAGACAGTGATTTGATATATTCATGATTCTGAAAAAAACAAAAACAAAAAACAAAAAACCTGCCAGCCAAGAATTCTTTTACCAGCAAAATTGTACTGCTGTAATGAGGGTGACTTTTAAAATATTCACAGATAAACTGAAACTAAGAGAGTTAGTAAACAAGAGGCTGGCTCTACAAGAAATAATACAGGGAGTTCTGCAGGCTGAAAGAAAAAGACATGAGATAGAGGCTTGGAGGAGAGTGTAGAAATGAAGATTATCAGTAAAGGGGAACAAAAGGGTAAAAATACAAAACAAGATATGACTTATGAAAGCAAAAAGATAAAATTGTCAAAGTAAGTAATGTCTTTACAGAAATAACATTGAAAGTTATGGATTAAACTCCCCAATCAAAAAATACTGACTGACAGAATGGGCTAAAAAATATAATCCTGGGAGCAGATGTGGCTCAAGCAATTGAGTGCTCACCTTCCATATGGGAGGTCCTGGGTTCAGATCCCAGTGCCTCCTGAAAAAAAACCAAACAAATAAACAACAGGCAAAACAAACTCAGGGAAGCAGATGTGGCTCACTGGTTGAGTGCCAGCTTCCCACATATGAGGTCCAGGGTTCAATCCCCAGCCCCCAGAACCTCAAAATATATATATAATCCATCCAAATGCTGTCTAGAAGAGACTTACTTTAGACCCAAGGGTTCAAATAAGATGAACATGAAAGGTTGGAAAAAGATATTTTATGGAAGCAGAAAGCAAAAAAAGAGCAGGGATAGCTATACTAATGTGGCAGTTTGATGTTTTTGAATTCCAAAAGAGGTACAGATTATATTTTTAAACTGGTCTGTTCCTCTGGGCATGATACTCTTTGATTGTATTAAATTCAAAGGTTTTATGTTTACTTGGTTAAGTCAAGATTAGGGCTTTGATTCAGCCACATTATTAGAGTGACTCAGGGTTGAGTCCCTGCCCCCTTGGTGGGCTATATAAATGGACATTCACTCAAGAAGACACACAGGAGAACATAGAGAAGATGCAAACATGAAGAGAGATGATCCATAGATAACAGAGGAGAGAACTTTGTCAGCTTTGATCCTGAGGCCCTGGGAAGAGAGATAAGCCATTTGCTTGTGAAGAGAACAGAGCCACTGAGCCTGGAAAGAAATGAGCTCTATTCCAGCCTACAGCTGAGATCAGAAAAAGATGGGACCACAAAGCCTTAAGAGGAAGAAGGAAGGCTCACAGAGATCAGCAACCATCTT
>JAQZBX010049234.1:0-19979 GCA_029593785.1 Cabassous unicinctus | reverse complement strand
TCCTGATGAATACGTTTGTACCCGCCACCGCCATCTGTCACACGTGCCAGGCTATCGTCAGCTAAACTCCCGGGTCATTAGACAAGCCAGCCCTGCACAGACTGTACTGATGGACCAGTGGTCTCGTTAGCACCAGCTGGTGAGATGCGGAGCCACCCAGAGGGGCTGCCCATAAAATTCAGAGGGCATCTGGCGGAGGCGTCACACACAGCAAGGGCTCAAGAAAGGTTTCAAGATTGTTAGGAGAGTTTCAAAAGAAACCTTAGGACGTGTTTTGAAAAGGGAAAGGAGAGAACATGCCAGGGCATCCTCAGAGCACTCAATGACGTCTAGGTGGGGCTGGCCCCTCGGGTTCCCTCGGCTCTGCATCCAGCCCACCTTCACACGGCCACATTCCATTTCTCATCCTAGCCTTAAAAAAAAAAACAGGTTGCAGTTTCCTCTTTATTTCCCAGCTGAATATTTCCAATTACGAATTTTTTTTTTTTTTGAGGTACCAAGGCCGGAGGTTGAACCCAGGACCTCCTACGTGGGAAGCCGGCGCTCAAACACTGAGCTACTCAGCTCCCTCCTGATATTTTAAGAACGTCCCTCCAATGCACATCCCTGCCAACGATCTAAACTTACACAAGCAACATCTACTGTGAAACAACTCAGACAAGATGTGAGAAAGACACCTGCCCCGCTCCCAGGCTGGCATGAACCCTGTCCGTCCTGGCAGCCCGATTTCCTCACCTCTTCAACAAAGGTGTTTTGAAAAAAATAGAAATGGGATCGCTGCGCACGGAAACCCCTGGCCTGCCTTCCCGTGGGGCGGGGAGCACACACCTGTTGAAGCGTTTCAGCATGATTGCGTTTTCCGTGCACAGGTCGTCTGCAGGTAAGGAGCTGGCTTGCCAGCGAAGACGCTCGTCGGCGTTGGAAAGGTACTCGGTCCTCGCAATGTCTGTGCGGAACTGAAAGGTGAGGGCGGTTACACCCCATGCTCCACACGAGGACGGGGTCATCGTCACGCTCGGCCCCTCTCCAAAAGGCAACCAAGCATCAGCTCAGCTCGTGCCTCATTACCTGGATATTGGCTTGCTGTAAGTGATGGGACCAGGTAGTGAACAAGTTCTGACGCATCTGCTGGTCAAAATAACCCGCGTAAGCGATGAACGCCGCAGACAGAAGGCAGTCCCCGGCGATGGTGGACATCTGGTTCTTGAAGGTCTCGCTCGTTTGCTCCCACCGCTCACGCTCAGCAGACAAGCTCTTCAGGAGAGCGGTGCTTCGGTTCACCTGCAGAGAAACCACACCAGTTGCTTTTTTTTTTTTTAACACTGTGCAACCCGCTTCAGTGCCATGGCCCACGGACAAGGCCAGGCAATGGTTCAGGGAAGTCTGCTCTGGCACAGACACTATGAGAGGTCCAGGGGGACGGGCCTGCCACAAATCCAAATTCAGGCAAGGGGATCAGCACTTTAGGCATTTCTATCGAATGTGCAAATCGGTTCTTCCACATGGAGAGCAGGGATGGGTGAGCCAGGAGCGTGCTCGGTCCTCAGAGTCCCCAGCAGGAGGGACCCAGGTCACAGAGGACTGACGACGGCCCCAGCTAAGAGCCGCATCAGGCCCCAAGGAGCAGCAACCTTCACCTGAAACACGCACGTGAGTGGGGGTGGGGGGGACCAGCCGGGTGAGGGCTGGCCGGGAGGGAAGCAAGAGACGAGTGCAGGAGAGGAAGAAGCTGTTCTGAGGATCCAGAAGCAGACAGGTGTGAGCGATGACAGGAGCAGCAGAAGGGACAGGAGGTGGACGGGAGGCATCAGCTACAAAGCTCGAAGCCGGCAGAAGGGGAGAGAGGATTCACTGACTTTGGACTGTCCAGCTCGAACCTCGCTATCTCTCGTTAACACCATTTCGTAAATTACCCGTGTTTAACGTTTTCCAGAAAAACTAGCCTCGAGGACCCCAAAAGGCCTTAAAGAGCAAATCCACTCACTGAGGCCAACACGGCACACGCACCACACGTTAAGCGTTATCTGCCAACGGAGGCCGGCGCGTCTCAGCAGGAATAACCCACAGACAGAATTTCAGAGGGAGAGCTGGAGGAAGCCGCGGTGGGCTGAGGACGGCAGTCTTACTTTCGCTTCGACAGCAGCCAGGTCTGCCTTGATGGCCTGAGCCTCTGAAATCAGGACTGCGTACTCCTCCTTGTAGCGGGCGATGCTGGCTTCCAGGTCCCGGATCATCTGCTCCACCTCGTTGGCTTTCTGCTGGTTGTCCTTGGCATCGTCTTCCAGTTTCTGCAGCTCATTACGCAGGGGCTCCACGCGCTTCAGCATGTCCGCATAGTTAAGCTGAGAAGGGCAATCCATGGTGGTTATTTAAAGATGACTGGAGGGAAGCGGGTGTGGCTCAATCGATGGGGCTCCCGTTTACCACGCGGGAGGCCCCGGGTTCGCTTCCCGCTTCCCGGGGCCTCCTGGTGAAGGCAGGCCAGCCCGCGCGGAGCGGTGAGCTGACGCAGCAGGATGGCCCAGCAGGGGGAGACAAGCAGACACAGAAAAACGCACAGCAGGTGGACACGGCGAGCACAAGCATGGGGGGGATAAATAAATAAATAAATAAATAAAAATCTTTAAAAATAAATAAATAAATAAATAAAGATAACTGGACAAGAGGCCAGCCCCCCACTGGCGCTCCCGGCTGGGCTAGTACCTGTGCGATGGCCCACTTCACCATGGGGCCACAGGCCAGGGAGGCCCGGTTCACAATTTCGTAATTGTAACTTGGGTTGGACATGTAGTTTTTCTTCATCTTCTCTCTTATGGCATCGCTGCAAAAGAGGAATTGTATTTCCAAGCACGTGTAGGGAAGAAACAGAGTTTTTATGAAATCAAACATAAATGACTAGGTCAAGTTTTTATCGTTAACCAAAGATGACCAAGGATAAGCTAGAACTGGTGGCACCTTAGTTCCCCAAGATCAAAGCTGACAGGTGCTGATGAAATACATGTTCCCTGATAATTAGCAGACTAATCTTTCTCTAGGCTTGCTCCCTCACCCGACAAGACAGAGAAGCCATGGCCAGCTGGGCTGGCCTCGCTGGGGTCACAGGGCTCACAGCTCTTTGTGCGGGACGGATAGCACTAGCACGCGGGAGTGATGGGATTAGAGAAATACTGCTAGGAGCACTGAAAAGAAATCCGATTTGAGTAAACGCGACCTGGAAAAGCACTTGTGCGATTAAAGAACCGAAGCTGGAAAATGTCCCCTGGCAAGCAAGGCCACCAGGACAGAGGACACCTCTGAAGCCCACGAGCACGCCTCTCCGTGCCTGGCAGTGGTGTGGTGTTTCCACCTGCTCACCTGATCTCCTCGGCAGAGAAGTTCACGATGGTCGGGATGAAGTTCTCCCTCATGATGATGGAGCGAATCTGCTTCCAGTCCGTGGTGCTTTCCCCCAACAGCAGACAGATAGACTCCAGGGCCAGCTTCACCGCGGCAGGGGGGTTGGCCATGGACCGCACCTCCACCAAGTGCTGCTTCTTGATTGACTTCACAGCTAAGGGCAGCAGCCAGGGCCAGAGCAGGAGTGGCAGGAAGACAGAGCACTCAGTAGAGGGGAAGAGCCAGATCCCAGAAGAGGCTGTGACCCCCGTTTAAAAAGAGGACGCCTTCTCAGAGGATCTAAGCTAAGGCTGTCTACCTTATACGTCCCTGGAAGGGCGTACGTAGCTAATCTTTTAAATAATTATGAAGAGCTTATGTACAAACCCTGAACTGCAAAAATTCCTTTAAAACGCCTTAAGAAATTCCATTACTACTCCTCACAAGTTCTCATTAATTCCTTTATCTCCATAAAGATTTTTAAACATTTAAATTTAATTATGCGTTTGTTTTGCACACAATTTCAACAACATTTTCCTGCCTGCTGTAATTGAGTAGCTGCCTAACAGGCTGGTGGAGGTGTGGGCTCTAGGAAATGGCCGTGGCCGTCCACAAAATAAAGCGCAGTCTCCCAGCGTGAGATTTTACTAAAGCATTTGCTAAGCAGCTATGCAGCAGGCGAGAACCAAATTAAAAAATCCTCATCCAAATCCAACTCTCAATGCAGCGAGTGGAGCGCCAGCCATCTGCGCTCCCCTTGGGCTGTAAGCGCCGTGGCCAGGCGACCTGGAAGAGGCGAGGCACTGGCAGGCAGGCAGAGGGCAGTCAGGGCTGCGCTGAACTACTGTGCAGCTGTGAAAAACCAGCTTCCCAGAGGTGCTTCAGGAGAGGGGGCAGAGAAGGGGCTGCTGTCAGCAGGCAAATGGCGTGTTCTGAGGGTGGAGGCGCAGCGTGCCTGCTCTCCGTAGTGGGGAGGCCCCGGCAGTGCCACGTACCGTTCTGGGCCTCGATGACCGCAGGCTCCACCTTGTCGAGGTCCTCCTTGACACTCATCTGCTTGTCTGCTATCACTGCCTGCTGCTTGTGCAGCTGCTCCTGAATCTCTTGGCTCATGACCTAGGAAAGAAGGATGGCTTGGCTTGGCTACGGGCTAATCTGCTGAACGAACGCTGAGACGACACTGCCCACCTCGGCAAAACAAGCAGGGACACACCCTCCACTGCCGACCGGGTAAAGCCACCTCAAACTAAACTTCCTACTCCTTCAGGAGACTGAAAACCCCAGTCCATACAAGTCGCAGTCCCCTGAAATAAGGACACCTTTTTCTTTTCAGCTTCCTGCTGATCTTTAACCATCTTCTTCAGCTTGTCGTTAGCTGCAGCGTTTTTCACTTCCAGCTCTTGGCTCTTGATCCTCAAGTCACGACGCAGCTCTTCTACCTGAAAACCAAACCACAGCAGGAAAGCAGAGAGCCTGAAAGGAGCCCAACAGGGGCCTGCCCGCCAACAGCTCCTGCTAAACGGTGCTCAGGCATGTGCCGTACCTGGTCGACCGTCTCTTTGATCTTCCGGAGCCCGACGTTCAGGTGCATCTGCTGCTCCTCCAGCTCACTCCTCTTCTCGTGGAACAGGTTGGCGTAATGGTTGATGAAGTCCAAGTAGTGGCGAGGCGTGATGGCCATCGTCCTGCCGCCTCGCTTTGCCAGCCTAGCATTTGCCTTTTAAGATTTAGAGAAAAGTTAAGTCTTTTCACTCGTTTGCCACTGAACCTCAGAAAATTCCAATTGCCCTCGGCCCTGCTAGCCCACAGTGAGACCCAGGAGAACAAACCCAGTTCCCAGCAGTCAGAACAGGAGCTGGAGTCTTGGCTTGGCCATTCACGAGATCCCAAGTCCCTTATGCCCTCTGAGCTGTGTCCTTAATCTTCTCTAAAATGATGACGGATATGTCGCCCTCAGTGATACTCCACATGGAAAGGCTCTACAAACGGCTGCTTACTATCTCAGGGCCGCCCACTTTACCTTTTCTCATTTATTTTCAATGGCTGCTAAAATAAGAAACAGCACAAACAAGAAGGACAAAGTAGCCCAGCCTTTCTGGGATAAACTGCTTTGGCGTCCTCTGGCTCGAGGAAGGTGGACTGAAGCAGCGCAGAGCAAGACCAGACCAGCCAGGGCCAGGCCACGTGCCTGAGAAGATGGTGCCTGCGAGGGCAGTGCCGACAGGACGCCCCGAGTTCAGTGCAGAGCACTACCAAGCAGCAGGATCCTTCTGGCACAGAGAGCCTTCAGGGCGCAGCCAGCAAGCCACACTTTGTCCACGCACTCAGCCTCGCCCCCCTGTGCACACACTGTCCGAGGCGGCTTTGTGCGGCAACGCCAGAGTTAAGCAGGCGTGGCCGAGACCTGCCTGGTCCAGAGTCTGAAACGCCTACTGTGTGCCCCTCCCCGTCCCTGGTCTCAAGGAGAGAACAAGCCTGAATGTGCAGTGGCAACAGGAAGAGAAAAGCAGGAAGGAGCTTTGACAGGGAGAACCGCTGTGGGCAGTAAGAGAGTTAGATGACTCCAGAAGGATGAGATGTCACTAATGGAGGTGAAAAAACGGGTGAGAAACTGGTATTTCTTTGGCAGGTGATGGTACAACGTTGAATACGAAGCGCTACCAGGTCTATTTTCCTATAGGTCTAGTCTCACCGCGGCATGGGGACATCTTGATCTAACAGCTGTACCCACCTGGTGAAGAGTCTGGTGCACAAACACGCAGCTATTTACAATAGCTTCCCGGTGTGAGGGTGGCTGCGGCAGTTTATCGTACACAACTGGCATGTAATCAGGCACAATGTAATTCGGCTTCTCCAGGTCCATCTTACTTGTGAATTCTTTGCCGACTTGATACAGTGCTTCAGTGGACCAGTCACCAAACCAGTTCAACACACACCTGGAAAAGACGCCTGGGTCTCAAAACCACTCCCCTGGCCAGGGCCCCCGGGGAGGAAAAGTGGCTCACCTGTTGAAAAGCGCTGGTGAGGTGGCTGCCCGGTCCTTGAGTCCCTCTGAAGACGGGTTCATGGTGAAGACGACGTGGAGGTTGCGGATGACCTGGCTGGTGAACCACTTGTACAGCTCCTCGTGCGAGTCGAGCATCAGGCCCTCCTTCTGCGCACCCTCCTTACACTGGGTCATCAGGGTGGCGTACTCATCTCCTTCGAAGAGACCAGGCACCTACGGCAACGAGACCCCGCCATGCTTTACCATCCTCGGCACGAGGCCACGCAGCACGGGGCGCAGAGCGGCGTGCCTCCAGTTACCTCTCCGTTGGCCAGGAGGGTGTTCATCCGCTCCAGGAACCCGGAGTCCAGGACGTTGGACTCGTCCATTATGAACGCGATCTTCTCGTTCTTACAGCCTGATCGTCGCAGCACCGTCCGCAGATCTTCATCAAAATCTTCCCCTGTGTATTTCCTATGGACCTAGAGAAGCGGTTGGCAGGTGAGGTCCATTCTCACTCCAGGGTCGCGTTTATGAATCAGGCACCCGCGGCTGGTGAGAGGCTACGGCCCAGACCCACCTTAATCTGGTAGACGCTCAAACCATTCATCCAGGCAACAAAACGAGACAGCGTGGTTTTCCCTGCTCCACTGACACCGATCAGAAGCAAGTGGCCTTGAGGTTGGCGGAATATTCTGAAACATGAGCAGAAATTATAAATTATAAGGCTTTTATGCCCCTTTCTGCTTTTGACATCCACATTCTAAACTCTTAAAGGATTCAACATTTGAATGTTTTTTTGTTTTTTTTTTTTTAAGGAGGCACTGGAGATTGAACCCGGGACATCGTACACGTGAAGCAGGCGCTCAACCACTGAGCTACACTTGCTCCGCTGAATGTGTTTTAACTTGAATTTGTACATTAAAATTTGTTGAGCAGTTGTGATTTGCCAGGTCCAACGGGGATGCCACAATCAGTAAGACACGGCCTGCCCTCCCATGATCAGGGGACATGGGAAGACAAGCCTGATTCTGGTAGTGTGTTCAGACTGCCAGGGGCGTAAGAGGAAGCTCTGCTGGAAGGACAGGTCAGGCCCAGTTAAGACAACAGCTGGGAAGACGCTGGGCAGAGCGGCCTTGAGATGGGAACGGGGACGGGGACACAATCAGGCAGAAGAGCAGGGGGCCTGGCCTGGCCCTGCATGCGCGCGAGCAGCTTGGAGAGCAGAGAGGCTGCCACGAGAAAACGCCCACCGGTCGATCCTGAGCACGTGGTCTAAGACTTCATTAAACAGGACCAGAGGAACATCAAGTTCTTCCTCATAGAAGACTTTCAATCTGGCTTTGACATAATCTCTCAACTCTTCTTGGTCTACTGGGATGTAATCCTACAGAAAATAGAAACATACTCAAATTACTTACAGAAGTCACCTCGGTTATACAAAGAACAGTTCTATTTCCACATACTATTAACAAACCTCTGGGGAAAAAAAGATTATTTGTAACATAGCAACAAAATTGCAAGCTAACTAGGAACAGATGAAAAACATGGAAAACCTTTATGGAAAAAATTGAACTTCACTGAAAGATGTTAAACTAAGACCTGAATATGTGACAAAATATACCATGATCATGGATAGGAAAACACACCACTGTAAAAGTCTCAGTCCCATTCACATTAATACAAAGATTCAATATGATCCCAATCAAAATCTCAGTAGTGGTTAGTTTTTGTTTTCGGTGCAATTTTCAAGCCAATTCTAAATTTCATTTGGACAAGGAAAGGGTCAAGAATGGCCACAATTCCCCTAAAAGACTAAGTGAGGACCATCCTTATCAGGTAAGGACTTTGCACAGTGATGAAAGACCCAGGCATTTGGGGTCACCAATTATGTCAGAGTCGGGGGACAGAGAAGCGAGCAAAGGCTTCTTCAACAACCTGCGCTGGGGTGATGGATGCCCACCAAGAAAAAGTGAAAATGGAGCCCGAGCGCGCTCCACACAGAAGCCCAGTCACAAGTGGTTTAAATGATAAGTGATAAAACTGAGCATCTGTTCCTCAAAAGGCACTAAAATGAAAAGGGATTAGCACCTAGAGTCTACAGTATACAGAAAATTCTAGCAACACTGAAGAAGCCTACCTCGCTATTTCTTGCCTGTCAGGCCCGCCAACACCACAGTGAGACAGAGGCCCAAGATCCCCTTTAAGAGCCACGGCAGGGCCGGCCCTCCCCTCGCCCCACACTGAGTTACCCACGTCTCTGCCCCCAACAGGACTGTGCGCTCCCTAAAGGAAGACTTATTGATCCCTGCATCACCAGTGTCAGGAGAGTGGAGATACTTGATAAAAGTTCTACTGGGTGAAATATATATTGAGATTACAAGTTACCAAAACGTCCTAATCTTCTTTCCAGATAAAAAAAACTCAAAGCTATTCTACAAATGTTGTCTCCGTTTAGCATATTAGTACATGAAACATCTGCACACAAACCCTTCATAATTGCCCCGTTTTCACTGGAAGCCAGGGTGGAAGCATAAGTGAAGCAAAGACTTTGTTACTGTAAATACTGGGGCAGGGTCTTCCCGGCTGGAAATCCACAGCAGTGGCCAGCCGGCCTCCGCCACACTCCAGGGACCTCCGCCCACATTTCCAATGTCTGCCGCGTGAAGAGCGCGCACCTGTAGGCACGGCCGTGCTGACAGTGCCCCGGGAAGAGCATTCTAACAAGGGACAGAGGAGCAGCCCTTACCTTTGACAACCAGTTGCTGTACAAGATGGGCCGGCTCATGGCCTTCTCCTTGTCTATGTTAGGGAAGTGCTTCAGAGCCACCATGTCAATGTTCTCGTCGGTCCAGCGCCTCTCCTCATCCTCCACGAGCCTAGGGGTGGAGAACACTGCTCGTGGGTGCTGGCACAGGTGCTACCACAGCTATCCATTTCCTCAAAACAGAAGAACCTAAGAAGCTGAACTAAGGCTGATGAAACAAGCTGAAAGTTTGATTTTAGACACAAAAACCCTTAAAAAGGTTTAATTAGATAAAGGTTTAATTAGATTGATTTTAAAAATGAAAATTTGATTCTGGTTCCTAAGTTGGCTTGCCATAAGTGTGCCAAACATTATGGGGCAAAAAAGGAAAGAGAAATAGGGTCCTGCAGTGGACCCAGAGCCTATAAAGAATCCGGCCCAGGAAGCAGTGAGACCCACGCACAGGTGGGGGTACCCTGAGAAGCCCTATATGGCATGTTACGCGAGCTCCCAGGCAGAGGTCGAGGAAGGGTGCAGAGTGGCTAGAGCCAGTCCAAATTTAGAGACACAGCTGCTTTTGCTGTATTTGAATCTGAACAAAATTTCATCTCTGGCATTATGAGAAATCTGTGTAAAATTATATTGTGGCTCAATTTTTTGAAAACTTTGGATTAAGAAAGGGAGAGTGAAGTATGCGTAAGTAACAACAAAATCACTATTTCCTTTTCTCAGTAGCAGAAGTCAACACAGCAGGTAAGACGCCAGGGCTGCTGTGGCCTCCATGGGCCCGGCAGGTCCGTACTCTGAGGTCGAGGGGCCCGGCCACCAGAAGCCAGGGCCGGCCTGCCCCTACCAGCAGCCCCCTTCCCTCTCTTGCTCTGTTTTCAGGAACCTGATTCAGGGGAAGAACATTTCCCCAAATAATTTGCAAGAGGAAACTACTGGTGCTCTGTTAAATACTGTATCTGTTAAGATGTGTTAACAGAGGTAAAGCAACACCAATTTAACTTCTTTTTACTAACCTAAAGATTGTAGCATTAAAATACATGAAATTAAAAATATTTTTTAAAAACTGAAAGGGCAAGAGATAGGAAAATTAAGAATTTATTCTAAAACAGGATCATACCGAACTACAAAAACTACAGGACAAATAAAGGTCCTGATTTTTAAAAAATTTAATTTTCGACTGTGACTCAAACTACCAAGTCTTTAGTGACTGATGCTGCTTACTACATCCATTTGCAATTCTTTCTGTGAAGCGCTGGTAAATAACTCTAGGTAAGACTCAAAGCTCACGAGGCAATAGCTGGTAAGAGCGGCCAACAGCTAAGAGAAAAGCAAGGTCCCGAGACAGAGCCGTGAACTGCTGGCGAGTCTGGGGCGGACTAAAGGCCCAGGACACGCTCTCGAGTGGCTGCCGGAAGGCATGGCGGTTCTCTGGCAAACTGCACAGCTGAGTGGTGTGGCCTCGACAGAGCGCAGAGGCCGCCGTGCCGGCCCAAGGCCACGCGGCAGCTAGGCAGGGGAGTGCTGCGGTCCCACGGTGCCAGGGTGGCCGTGGTCAATCCCAAGGCGTGCGGCTGCCTTAGCCGCCTCTGCTCCCCACCATCCCACCCAGACCCCGCCAAGGAGGGGCACGGGAATGCAGAGGAGAGACCAGAGCCAGGCCAAGCCCAGCTCTGCTGACCTGTCTTGGAAGAGACGGAGGGCCTCGTGTGCCCAGATCCGAATGAGGCCTTCGACAGGCAGCGTCTCCAGGGGCCTCAAGGCTTCGAAGATCCCTCTCACCCAGCGCGTCATCTCCCGGGGCGAGTAGATGTAATGGGGCTGCGTGTCCTGAGTGAACCTCTCCTGCCCGAGCAAGAAAAACGGCAGCAATATGCAGGTGTCCAAGGCACGAAAAACAGCTAAAAAGTAAACGCTGTCGAAAGGTTTTGTTAAAGATAAAGAACCTAGACCCTGGGATACTTGAGGGTGGATTAGTAAATTACGTCGGACCAACTGGACAACTCGGAAAAAAGTTAGATCCAAGCAGCTCACTTCAAGTTAGAATCAATTATATTTAAAGATTTACATGTTCTAAAAAAATGAAACCACAGGAGTCCTGAGAATAGAAATTAGAGAAATGTTATTCCCAAGTTGAGAGAAGGCCTTTCTAAGCATGATTTCAGAAGCAAATACAAGGACAAAGGATTATATGTGATTATGTCAAAAGTTCTGCGGGGGAAAAATGCTGGCAGCGTAAGGTAGTCCAGCTCTCATGAGGCAGTAACAGCCAGATGGACACGTCATGGTAAAACGTGTAAACCCCCGGCAGGCCGTGTGCCCACAGACCCCTCACTACAAACCCCCGGCAGGCCGTGTGCCCACAGACCCCTCACTACAAACCCCCGGCAGGCCGTGTGCCCACAGACCCCTCACTACAAACCCCCGGCAGGCCGTGCCCTCCCACAACCCGATTAAAGGGTTAGCACAAGAAGTCACATCAGCAAAATGCAAGTCAGAATGACGAGGAGCGCTTTTGGTCGTGGCATGGGCAGAGCTGAAAGGTCGGGAGGGTGCAGGGAAGCGGGCCCTGCCGGTGGGAGGGCAGGTGACCCAACCCTTGAGGAGTTTGGCCACACACCATCATGCAGGTGGGGAAAAGTAACTGGACGTGGAAAACGCTTACGTAGCTCAGAGTGTATGCAGCCTCCGTAAGCTGCACAACGTGACGCCATTTTCATCAAGGGAATCAAGTACGCGTGAATGAGTACAGAAGAGGACGGCAAGCCCCAGTGTGGGATGCTACCAGGGCAGCTCCTGGCTTGGCACGCGCTCTGAAGAGCGCCACCTTCTAACAGAGCTCTCCTGGTACCAGAGGGAAAACTCGCAGAGGACCAGAGAGGCTCCGCGTTGTGTACCTGCGACATGGTGTAGAACTCCACCATGGCCGCGGTGAGCGGCTCCGCATACGTGCGCAGGGATGGTATGAGCCTCAGCATGGCGCGGTTGAAGGTGCCGTAAATCTGTGTCAGGGATGCAGGTCCCGGGTAGTCCACATACACCACGGGCACGTGACGCAAGAACCTGCGCAGAGACAGGCCCGGTCAGCACACGGATAGCGAGGCGGCCGTGTGCTAACGAGGAGGGCACACCGCCCTGGGCTGAGACGAGGCTGCTTCTTAACCCAACACGTGAGCTTGAAGCACGAGTTAATTGAAATCACGCCCACGTTGTCCTGACACGTAACAGAAGATTCAAATAATCTAAAAAGTACCAAGCCAAGGTGGAAAACCACCTCAGGGTACTCTCAGCTGCCCCTTAGCCCTAGCTAGGTGGGGCACAGCTCAGTACACCTGAGAAACGAATACTTAATTTTCAGTGCTCTTTACTCATCACTACAACACAGGGCAAGTAACCCAGGCGGAGCCTGGTAACGAAAAGGTATTTTCAGAATTAAAACCAGATTTTTGTTGAGCTGAATCTAAAGTGACCCTGGAACTGCTACAAGTCTGGGAAGCCAGCGACGTCTCTAGAGCTACGTTACCTGTGAGAGAGGGGCTTCCTTCCAGGGTCGGTGGGTGGGTTACAAGCCCCGACAAACTGAATTCTCTCCAGCTTCACCCACGTTTGGTCTGAGGTGCGGTAAAAGCCTCCATGCTCCACCATCTGGGGGAGACAGAGCGTGATACGTTAGGAGGAAACCGTGAACGAGGAGAAAGGGGCGCTCGTGAGCAGCAAGCCACCTGTCTGATGAAGGATATGACCCTCTGTGTCCCGTATTTGTCCATGTCCGGTAAGTTGATCTCGTCGCAGAACAGCACCAGCCACTTCCCCAGCTGGACAGGGGCCAGCACGACCCCGTTGGGCGTGCGCCTGTACTCGCAGTAGTGATCAAAGGTCTTCAGGAGGAGCTCTGGGGTAGTCGCGCTTGAGAAGTTAAGGCCCACGACCTTGAGAAAGCAAGAAGCAAAATGAAGCGTCAAGAGGCCCCTCCCGGCCACCAGCAGCCGCAGCCCCAGGCCCCCCGGCCCCTGTCACCTCCATGTCAGGCAGGGCCCGCAGGGCGCTGAAGAGAGTCATGGTCTTGCCAGAGCCGGGAGGGCCGCACAGGACCAGGGGCTTGTGCTCCGCCAGCCAGGTGTACAGGAGGGCTTCGTGGCGCACGGTGTCCAGAGTTGGCACGACGACATCAGGGGCTGCGACCTTGTGTGTCTCCACCTCGATCTGAGGCACCTTGGACTGCCACGGGGACCACTCTCCACTGATGGAGACCTGCGTGGGGAGGCAGGTCGGGTCAGCCTGGGTCAATGGGCCTCGCCCTGCGAGACTGCTCACTACAACACAGGTTGGACCTTGTGAGATAAGGCAGCAAGTTCATCTGCATCCTTGCTACCACACGAAAGCACAAGGACAAAGTCCTTAGACGAAATGGGAAAAATTAAAAATTGAAGTCCATGGTCTGGTTGCTCCAGTGCGAATTAAACAGAGCTGGTAAGAAGCAAGGAAAGGAGCCGCGGTCTCCCCACACTCACTTCGTAATCGATGATAGGCATGCTGGGGGCGGTCGGCAGGGGCACGGTGGTGATTCTCCTGATGTATTCACCCAGCTCGGCTCTCATCTTCAGCCGACTGTCTCCGGACAAGGACCAGAGTATGGCATAAACCAGATAGCGCTGTTGAAAGATAAAGCACAATCGTATTTTCCTAAATAAAATTTCAACAACACAAGAAACACCTTTATGGCAGTCACTCTTCACACAAGTGGCTCCTGCTCCTCCCTTCTCCCACCTGGGAAAGCGTGACCCTCTCCCAGGAAGGAGGGCGCACGCATCGGGCATGCCGCTCAGGAGGCTGCCAGGCCCCCGAGAGCCCTGACCTGGATGTAGCGCTCCAGCTGCTCCACCTGCATGGGGAAGTCAGGGTGGTTGGCGTTGTACTGCGCCACGTTGCGGCAGGCCTGGTGCAGCATGGAGAAGAGCGAGCCCAGGCAGCGGAGGCGCGTCAGGTCCATGATGTGCTCCAGCTGGAACGCATGCTCGAGGGCCTTGATGACCAGGCCGCTGGATGTGAAGTACGGCTGCATGATCGTCGCCGCGTCCCTCTGGATCTAGGAGGGGAGAAGCCACGTACTATGGTCATTTCAGAAAACCTTCGTCTGCTCTACCCCAGGCCCACAGCGCCCGTTTCCCTGGACCAATCATCCTAGACAGAATAGTCAGTCCTCAGCCTTTCATCCTGATGTGCCCAGGAGCCCTGGGTGCCACCACTAAAAAGAAGAGGGTCTCGTCAGCTCACAGAGAAAAGGAGGCTCTAAGTAGAAAGCGTTTTTAACCTTCCATAGCTGCCACTGCTGGGCTCCTCAGAAGCTGGCGTAAGACAACACTGATGGAGCAAGACAAGAGCGAGGGCGCGGCTCTGCCACCGTCCTGAACAGCACAGTTTCCAGGTGCCCCGGGGAACGGGACAGCGGGAGCTGCAGCACATTCAACGATCCAGCACCCTGAAGTGCCGGCTGTGAGGACAGGGCCCGTGGTCCTCATACCTGCAGCATCGGGGAAGCGGCCTCTTCCCCCTCGTCCTCTTTGCCCTTGCGCCGACGCTGCGCCTCGTCCTCGCCTTCGTCCAGCGGGATGCTGCGCAGCCTGGCCAGGAAGTTGTTGAAGATCATGTCCGTGCTGAGCACGTCCTCGCTGAACCAGACCATGCCGCAGCGGGACACCGTGGCCAGGGTGGCGTACTTCAGGTCCTGCACTTCAAACATGACCCGCACCTGCGAGGACACAAGGCGGCACCTGTGACGCAGGTGCGCCAGAGCCTGGCCGCCCACAGTCTTCCACCTGTGCTCACACCCAAAGGACAGCCGCGTTTCTCTGCATTTACTTTGCAAATGAAACTGCCCACAGCACGTCACTCCGTCGCCAGGCTTTCTTCACAAGCTTGTGGGCAGGAAACCGTGTAGGGGGAGAGGCGCTGACCAGTGCTCAGGGCCCCCAGCCAGAGGCACACTCGGGGAACCCAAACGGAACGCTGCCTCCATGGGGCGCGCCGTGCGTGCCAGGTGCTCAACTCCCTCCCTTCTCACCGCGCTTTCCAGGCTGGCTGGGTTAGCCTGTCAGGCCCCGCGGCCACCTCGCGAGGAGAGCAGCCGCCTTCTCGCCATGGCCAGCCCCAGGGGAGCACCAGCTGTGAGAGAACGTGAGCTGTCCAACAAGAGGGGCCCGAACAAGTGCGCTTCTCAGACAGCACTACGTGCCCGCGGCTCGGGCTCTGGAGGGATCTGGTAACCGCCCCCGCCCTTCCTGATAAAGGTTTGCCTCCCTCCCTCCTCGCAGGCCCACACCGGGCCACCAGCACAGCCTTCGGATTAGTCCCAGCTCCGGCACTGCTCCAGCCTCCACTGCTGCCGCTCTGTCTCACTCCGCCACACCACTAGGGCCTGGATTACTGCAGCAGCCCCCACGTGGTCTCCCAGCGGCCCCCTGTGCCCCTCTTCAGCTGCCTTCACAACATAAGTGGGTGCGGTCACACAGGCACTCGCTGTCCAGGGCTCTTTGCTTGTCTGATCAGCTCAAGTCCTCACGACGACAGAGCCGGCTCCCGTGGCCTCTCTGTCCTACCTCGTCATCTCCACCTCAGCCCCTGCCCTGGCTCTCCCCGCACACACCAGGCACCCTGTGCTCTAGCCCTGCCCCTTGCTCTTTGTTCCTTCTACCTGGACTGCCCAGGAACCCATGGGACTTGCTCCCTCGATTTCCTCCAGTAACTCAAGTCGTGACTAAATGACACCGCTGTGGCAATTTGCTATTGTTTATGAACTCCAAAAACACATACTGGATTATGTTTGTGAACTGGTCTGTTCTTCTGGGCATATTAGATTATATTGGATTCAGAAGTTTCACTTTTACTTAATTAAATAACGATTAATGCTTTGATTGGGCCATGTCAGTAGGACAGAGAAAATGACAAGGCAGAGGAGAAAATTAGAGAAAATTAGATCCTAGAGCCCAGGAAGTAATAAGCACACAGAGACGAAGACACATGAGGAAGGAGAGAAGGCTCCGTTAGACACGGCAGAGGCCCCGGAAAGAGAGACGAGCCATATCCCAGCCTATAGCTGATATTGGAAGAAGCTGGGACCACGAAGCCTTAAGAGCAAGAGGAAGCTGAACCCTGCAGACGTCGGCAGCCATCTTGTCCCAACATGTGGCAACACACTTTGGTGAGGGAAGTAACTTACGCTTTATGGCCTGGTAACTGTAAGCTTCTACCCTAAATAAATACCTTTATAAAAGTCAACAAATTTCTGGTACTTTGCAACAGCGCCCCTTTGGCCGACTAACACAAACCACCTTCTCAGGGAAGCTTCCAGCCGCCAGTCACCAATACGTGGCAGCTCCCTTTCTGGTGGTTTTTGCCTCCCAAGTGCTTATCACCACTTAGCTTGTCTGTCTTCCCCATCAGAATGTAAGCCCCTTGAGGGCAAGGCTTTCTATTTTGTTTGCTGCTGTATTTCCAGTATCGAGAACTTGGGAACAGTGTCTGGTAGCCAATAGCAATGCAAAACTGCTGCCTCGAGTTTGAGTGTGCCATCCCCCCACGCCCCCCCGGCCCATGTTCCCTGACTGGTGAGGGGAGGGGGTCCACAGCCTGTACTGAGTACTCATTTCTCAGGTACAGCCCTAAAAGCTTTCATACTTAATCCCACATTTTGCCAGTCCTAGATAGAAGGCTAAGCGACCCTAACTACAAGCCCACCTTACAGGGTTGTGGTGAGGGTTAATCGAGAATTATGGAGCAAGCTTACGTCATCAATAAAAGAAAAAAAAACATTACTGACAAATCCTATTAAAATATTTCTCCCTAACCAGAAAAATGAGAAATGTCTAGTACTTAGAGACATGCCTGAGTGCAACTAAGTGGATCTTCATGTTAGAGCCGCCCTGGGCTGGCGCTGCATCCCAGCTGGCATAGATGCCCACTACTTACGTTGGGTGGAAGGCTGAGGCGCTCTCCGTTTGGCAGAGTAAGGAGCTTGTTGTCATCCAGGACTGAGTTCAAGTTTTCCACCCACTCAGGGTCCACGTCCCCATCAAAGACGATCCACTGGCGCTTCTGCAGCTCACCTCTGACGTTGTCTATGATCCTGGTTTGGAAGGATTTTAAAACAGCTGCTGATGAAATGAAGCTCGTCAGGCTCAAGTGCTCTCCCTGTAGTAGCTGCTGAAGTGACCTTTCCACTTGCTCAGGCTTTGGTTGGAAAAATGAAGCATCCCCAAGTTACTGTGTTACGGGAAGGATCCAATCAAGGGGAACTTACTTTCTCAGAACATGTGTGAACAGCCCATCTGTCCACTCCCTGGTGTTGGGGTCCAGGGTTCCATACAGGTGGTCTTTGCTGATGGCCTTGGGGTCGATGATATGGGCCACCCCTTCCACACCCTCAAGCCTCTCCAAAGCCTTCAGCAGCACTCGCCAGGCCATGCTCTTCCCACTTCCTGAAGGCCCGACCATCATCAGGCCGTGGTTGATCTGGGTGATCTGATAGAGCTGGAGAACCTGCAGGGCCGAACAAGCCAGCATCACAAACAAGAACAGGGAAGGTTCTTCAGCCAGCTCTCGTGACAAGAGCAAGAATTGTGTTGTATGAACTTACCTTTTCAACCCACATTCCACCAACTTCTTCTCCATCGCCATATGTCAAATACATTTCCTGACACACTCTCTTCAGCTCCTCTCGGAGGGCAGTCATTTCACCCCGATGATACTGGACTCCAGGGAACACATCTGACAAGAGACTGAAGAGCAGCGGGATGTCTTCTGCCACCAGCTTTGGCACCATTGTCTCACAAACGCTCTGGATCAGGATCTACATGCAGAAAGGAAGGAGCTGAGCTCCAAGGCCAGGGAGCACAACTCACAGACTCACTGCGGTATTTCCAGAAGGGGCCTAAGAAACAACTATGAAATGAACACACTGTTTTCAAGATTTCAATTCCAGAACATCAGCTCATTCACCCTACTCCCAGGCGCTTCCGTTCAATTTAGTGTGAGTGTTAAGGTATATTCTAGCACATAAGAATCACCATGAGGGACTGACAGAAGAATGAACTGTCAAGTCATGACTTAGATATTCCAAAGGTAAAATTTAAAGAACGTAAAAGATTAAAGTGATCAAAAGGACATTTGTACAAACCTCTTGTTCAGGTAGATTTTCGGCAATTTCCCCCTCATCAACGGCTTCTCCCCGTTCCTCTTTCTCTCTCTTTATCTTCTGAATTCGCTCTCTCTTCACATTACCCGCACTCACCAACACACTCTTCAGAGCCCGAAGGCCAAAGTCATAATGGCTTTGAGAAGACAGCTGCTCATCACAGAGTCTGGAAAAGAAAAGGTTTTCTTTTTAAAAAGTATGCTTTAAGCAACAGGATCAAAGTATCAAGAAAGCAGAGACAGACACGTTGAGAGGTGTGCCATAATTAGAAATGCAAGTTCTGAGGACAAGTGGGCAGATTCAGCGTATGGGACAGTCTTGTTGGCAAGAACCTATCCAGGAGGAGCCCCGTGACTCACTTGAAGAACGGGACGATCTTGTTGGCGAGAACCTCGGCAGTGCGGAAGCCCTGGGAGTACAGCATGACCTGGGCGATGAGCTGCCGGTCAGGCTTGGTCATGGCCAAGCTCCGGAAGAGCTTCTTCAGGTTGTCGGGAAGGTTCGACCTGCCCGCGTAGCCGGGGTTCATGGTGATGAAGATGGCCATGTCCGGGCTCACCTTGACCTGTTTGTTGAGCAGCTCACAAGTAATGGGGGCAGAGGCTGAAAATCAGAAGATGGTGGTAAGACTTGAGGTTCAAAAAGCCACCCTAAAGGACTTCGGGGAAGACGCCTGACTAGTAAGACACGGGAACCTCTTCTCCAGAAAAATAGCTAGAGAACAGGCTGAAACAGCCCCGAAATAGATCTTCTAGGGTTTAGGACAGCAGGTGAAGGCTACACACCACCCAGAGAAGAGAGGGACAAAAGAGGGAAATCGCCACCACAGAACTGTGAGTTGCAAAATCAGCAGCGGCTGCTACTGCCAGCACCCTCCCCCACACTCTTTAGAATTCTCGGGCCTCTGGGCCTGCGACTACAGACAAAGGGGGCTCCAGGGATCTAACACTCCTGGAAAGGGGAGAAAGAGGGACACAGCCTTAGGCTGACTCAGGTTCTGACCTGCAAATTTGGGCTGCAGAGCCCCACAGACCCTTCCACACAGCGGTTTACCCTGGGAGCCTAGAAAGGACTGGAGAAATCCCACCCTCGCAATCTCCCTCTCTTCTAGCCTGGACTAATTGGTGAGGACTCCACAGGAAAGGGGAGAGAGAGCCTGGGGCTGACCCTGCTTTTGACTCGCAGGTTTGGTCTGCCCTGTCCCAAGAGCCCTTCCAGGCTGGGTGGGGCTGTGCCATTGTTTGCCTTGGAGCCTGCCAGGGGCTAAAGATATACAAACCTCCCAATCTCCTCCTCTACTAACAGGGACTGATTGTTGAGGACTCAGAAGGAAAAGGAAGTATTTCCTAGCTGGGAAAAGGGAGGGGGCTGCCAGAGAAGACTGGAGAACTGTCTCAGAAAGTTTGAATTACAAGTCTCTTAGCCCCCAGACAGGAAGCTCTATCACATTGATCTGCTCTGTGTCACAACAAATACACTCCAACCAGGCATTGAATTGAGAGCTGCCAAAGAGCGCCATCTCCTGGCACACCAAGGAAGTGCACATAAGAAAATTAAATAGCAGAGGCTTTTCCTGGCCTCTATAGCTTCCCTGCCCAAGGCCCTAGGAAACAACTCTACAACCAATTACTGGGTCCAGTGCCCAGTTTTGAGCAACCAGCAGGACAATCCTAACA